>QGSO01000554.1:0-196312 GCA_011037825.1 Carya cathayensis
CTGATAATTTTAGCGGGCTGTTACACTTATTATATATATCATTTGCAGATGATAGTCTTATTTTCTGTAGAGCAGAAGTTGAGGAGAATAAAAGAGTGCAAGATTTGTTAGAAAGGTATGAATGTGTTTCTAGATAGAGAATCAACAAGGAAAAGACTGCCATTGTGTTTAGTGGCAATGTGAGTGCGGATTCCAAGTTTGATATAAAGAATCTATGGAGTAATTGTAAGATTCAATAGTATGAGAAATATCTTGGCCTGAGAATAGAGTTACGCAGCTTAGGTATATATTTTTTATGCATCATTTGCCAATTGTCTGCCCTTCAATTGAATAAGTGTTAAATAGGTTCCCTGTAAAGTTTCATCTACAGTACTTATATTACAACAACATTTTATAGACATGTTCAGACATTACAACATGAGTATCTCCCAACAAGAAGTTTAGGAGAGCATGTTGCCTCCAAGTTCAACCCCAGGCAGTTCTGTTTTGAGTGAATTTCCTTTTATCTCTTATTAACGAAATAAAAAATAAAATAAAATAGAATATTTACTTTCTTTATTTTTATAATTGATTATACTTCTTTTATTTAGGGGTGAACAATTAAGCCGACCACCCGATCTGATCCAAGAGTTCCAACCCGACCCATAACCATTTAGCCGATCCGAATGAAAAACGGTTCGGAATCTGTTATTTCCATTTGCTACCCATTTGAAAACGGGTCGAATCGGGTAATTACCTGATTAACTGATCACGTTGGCTCGACAACAGCAACAACACTTGCCCGGCCACCATGCAAGTCCTCCATAGCAAGGAGTTCGTACCCAACTGCACCCTCCAACGCCTCATCTAGATCTGGTCTGAATCAATCAGCAACATCAAAATAGTTTCAGCCGAGTCAACTCCCTTGCTAGAGCAAAACGAAGATGCAAAACAAAGCTGCGGAGGGGTCCGTAGCTCTCGATCTGCATCCTTCCATCTGCAGAGCAAAATGAAGACGCACTATGGTAAGTACGATTCTACAATCTTCAGTTTTGATTTCCCGGATCTGCTTTTCTTCTTTTTTGTCTCTGAAAATCTTATTAAAAACTATTGTCTCTGACCCTGCTAGGCTCTGCTTGTAGCTAGTAGCATACTTATTGCTTACAACGTCCACAAAAATGAAAAAAATAAAAACAACTTTTTATTATTATAAACTCCATATATATTATATATATACATTCAGTATATTATTTTTTTAATAGTTTCAATACAATTATTTTTTTAATGGTAAAAAAAAAAGATTTAAAATTTATATATATATATATATATATGAAAACGGAAAAACCGAACCCGACCCGAAATATTTCGGGTTGGGCAATCAGGTAATTGGAGAAAACGGAAACCATTCTGTTCAGAAGTAGCCATTTTGGGTTGGGTTGGAACAGTCTGTTTACGGGTCAGGTCGGATCGGATCGGTGCACAGCCTACTTTTATTTAGAAAGAAAAAACAAAAGAAATAAATTGATACAAGACACCGTTAAAGAATCACTTAAATGCAGTTAGTTAATCAATTCAATACTTTATCAATCGATTAAGTAATTGAGAGAGAGGATGTAATCAATCTTTGTTCGAGCTCGACTGGGTGAGCTCTAGTTCAACCCAAAATGAGCTTCTCGACTCAGCTTAGCTCATTTTTTTAAAAAAAATTTGAATACAATTTAATAATTAGAGAATTAGAAAATTTAAAAAAAAATCTAAATTTAATATAATTTTTATAACTAACAATTAGATCCTCTATTAAATTAAAAAATTACAAAAAATTATAAATAATAAATATATAACTAATTGATATTTATCCATAATAATTATATATTATACATCTACATAAATTATTAATACAATACACATAATATAATAGTATATATGAAATTTCATATATGGTTCCTACATGACAATATATAAATTATAAAATATAGTTATGAAGTACATTCAATATACAGTCATAAGTGATTGTGTACTATGTATTTAATATGTGTGATGCTTATAATATTAACTAATATATATATATATACACACACACATTTATTGATGTATGAATGAGCTTTAGTCAAGTCGAGCTAACGAGTCAAGTTGGACATAAACGAGCGGGCCTTAACGAGCTATATTTGAGTCGAATTGAGTTGAGTTAAATATGTGTCATTTAGTAATTAGTAGAGTATCTGCTTCCACAGGTGAACCTTTTTTCCTCAAGAGTCAAGTCTGATTCAAGTTTAACCGAGTGAGTATCGAGTAGGCTATCAAACTAATAGGTCCATTTACAGCTCTATACCCACGAGAGGTCAAAGCAACACCAATGGGGCCACCAACCTTGGGAAAAAGAATGGTCAAGCTAGCGTCAATGTCCATGTGAGAATTACTGTAAGGACCACGCTAGCAAAAAAGGCAAACCACCTTCTGGGAGCAAAAGGAATGCAAAGAAGATAGTCTTTCCTTATCGAGTGGAAGACAAAGACCCTCGATTTGGTGAAAAACGAGACAATATTGGTCCACTGAGTGCAGCTTGTCCAACGGAAGGGTAAGCGGCACCATCTAGAAAGCCAAGTAGACAGATCTTAGCATAGGTTGTAACAACGACTTTCACCCCATGCTAGGTGAGTAAGTACCCAGGCAAGGAACGAGAAGCTAAAGAGGCTCGTAATTCTAGAAAAGGTGCCATTTGTACAAAGGCAAAGAACGAGCCTAAGGTGGGCAATGGTCAAGGACAAGACCTATGTAGATGTGCGAGCTTTATGGGATAACATGGAAACACTCAGAGGGCAGCATTGTTGTACGTAAAAGTCCAATGTCCATATGAAAATGTCTCATCTAGAGAGGGTTTACGGGGAAAAGGCTACGATACTTCAAATCATACTGTCTAAATCTAGAGATATGGTCCAGCGCCATGTGGAAGACTCTTATTCAAGGAGAGACTATGAATTGGACCCAAGGCAGGCCTAAAGGACAAGCGTGCCTTGTCCTGACAATCTGTCTTTGTTGGGATGATTGAAACCAAAGTGCTCCTATTCAAGCATGCCTGAAGTCAGAATGACACCCAACGGTTCCATTCTATAAATGGTTTAAGGTAAAGGCCAAAATTTTGCTTTTAAGATACCAAGTGTTGGATCTTCTTTGAAACTGAAATCTTCAGAAAAAGAAAGTGACTTCAAGGGTACAACAGAAGACGAAGAGTACCTCAGCACTGTGGTAGTGATTTTACTACTATGAGGTAGGTTACCTTTTAAATTAGTATTGAGAAATGCAAGGTAAATGTTGTGGGTATGTCATGAGATTTATATTCTATAACCTTTCCCCTTTCAAATTATGAATAAATAAATATTTTCCTTCATTATATTTACAATCATTTTCATTTCGAGTTTAAATAGCTTTACTCCTTGATTTTAATATCTTGACGTTTAAATGGCTTGGATTTGTGATGTGGTGATTTGGAGTGAATGTGTGTGTGCAAGTCTTACTGTATGTCAATCATCATGGATGGATAGACATTCCTCGTGCCATTCCTATGACACATTGCCACTAATGTCATACATGAAGGAGAATGCCTCTTGATAATTATAGTGAAACTTTTGCCTATTAGCCTCACTTGATAGACGGGAAAGAGAATATATCGGGGGTATAATGTGTGGTGTCCTCGAGTTGGTTAGTAGGCTAATGTACTCTTTGGTGTAGCATGGATATCTCTGTGTGAGATCTGGTGATTTGATATTCTCTATGTAAAATCTGGTGATTTGAAATATCTATGTGGGAGAATTGATAATTTGAAAAGTCTCAATGTGAGATTGGATGACTTGAAACATTTTTGTGTGAGATCAAACGATCAGAAATATCTCTATATGAAATTGGATGATTTTATATATTAAATTCTATATGTTGAAATACAATGAGTTTTACCCACTTGAGAATAGGGTGATTCATTGCCTCGGTTTTAGTTTTGCTCAGAAGGTAAGTCCTCAAATGGTTATTCTTCATCATATTTATGTACCTGTATTTTACTCAGAGGACAATTCCTCGCCATTGATGCATGTCTTTTGCTTAGAGGGTGATTCCTCGTCATGCACCATACATGTGTTTACAGTTCTTTTTACATGAAACTATGCATTACATCAGCACGTACATTGTCTCTCATTAGCAGTCGTGTCATAGCAATTTAACCTACCTGTAGCTTCATTTATAGGAATTGTAGGTTTTGATGCAGAGGTAGATCTAGGAGAGGTACTCGAAGAAGAAGGACCAATCCCGCCCTAGTAATAGACATGGAAGCATGTCTCTTTTAATAGTAATTATGTTGATTATTTGGAGATGTATTACTTACTCCAGTGACCAATTATGCTCGGTTTGCTGTATTTGGATTTAGGGAGCAAACAATTGGGTCTGTATGTCATTTTGAGAATGAAGTGACATTTAGATATTTGGGTGTTTATTGAATGGATCTATTTACAATTTCAACTCTGGTATAAATAACATTTAACCTTTACTTATTTCGTTGTGGTTTAAATGACCATTCGCTTACATGTGCACTTCCTTGTGAAGATTGCACATCAAATCTCAACCTAAATCCTGAGTGTTATCGAACGGATGGCACCCTTGGCACCACAATTCCTCATCAAGTCCTTTACCGATGAACAGGATGCCACAACTTGGTATCAATTTACTCTACCTAATTGAAAGTTGGGTAAACTATCAGGTTGAGTATATGTCTTCCCTAAACAATTTTCTTTCTTTTCTACATCAATTTTTTCTTCTAAACTGGTCTATGCCTTTCATAGCCAATACACATGCATTATGTTTTGAGTAGATGATTACAAAATTTGATTTCCATTTTTTTTTAATAAAAAAAAGCGTTAGGTCTACATAGAAAATCTTACACAATGAAGTTTACAAACTGATATGATTTAATATGATTTGTCAGATTGTAAAACTCTTTTTATTGTAAAATATATTTGACATATTGATTAAGACCATAAGGTTGTAAGGTTATTTGTGTAAAATCTTTGTCTAAATCAAACATTTCTCTTTAATAAAAGCCAAATTTATGATCTTCAGTTGTCACCAAAGTTCCAAACATAACTTTGCAAAGAATAATACAAGTAGGTTTGCCTTTACAATATCCAAAAGCCGCTCGTTTAGATAGTCCGGTGAAATTAGATAATCTATGAATAGTAGTAACATGGTTTGTGAATAGTAATGAAATTGTTTGAATTAAGATATTTTATGAAAATGATAGAAAAAATGAATAAAATAATATAAAGTTCAAATATTGTAAGAACATAATTTTTGTTTTGAGATTTGACAAAGTTGATTTATTTATTTATTTATTTATTTATTTTTGTTTAGAAGTTTGAGAAAGTTGTAATGATTAGGTATTGATTAGATAAAAAAATTTAAAATTTGAAATTGAAAAGTATTTATGTTTATAGTATTTGAATGTTGAGATGAGAGAATTTTACAATCCAAACGAGGATTAAGTTGAACCTTGCATTGGATAAAATTAAATTAAACGTAGCATTTGTCCATATATTGATTGTCAATCTTCTAATGTAGTAAGATATAAGATTCATGCTGTGTATGTCATCAATATGCTCCAGTTATCGTTGGGCGTGTCATCCAGACCTCTTTTTAAAAAATTTCTTTTCACATTTTTTAATATATTTAAATATTTTTAAAAAATAAAAAATACACCAATACTCTTAAAATCATTTCTTTAATCACTAAGTAAAATAAATAAATAAATTTTTATCCAATAGTACACTATAGCGGTACAAGTTCGGAGGCAAACTAGCTTTTTTCTTATTTAGAATACCAGTTTGGAAGGTTTGACCGTTTGAGGCTTTTCACTTCTAAAGAATCTAGTTATTTTAAGAATATTTGAGAATTTTTTTAGGTGTCTTGTTTATTGGATTTAAGAAAGGTCAGGGAAAACTTTGAATATAATTTTTTTTTTTTTTTTGAAAAACAAATTCTAGTGAATTTTGTGAAAATGAATGGATAAGACCAAGAAGTTGTTTGAATATAATTTTTTAAAAATATTTTTGTTTTAGACTTTGTAAAAGTTATATTAATTTTTTTATTTTGATAATAATTGGAGTAATGTTAAAAAGTTAAAATGGAATTTTTTTAAAAAAAATTAAAGATGTTTGGTTTGATTTTAAAACTTTTTTGAAAAACTTTGTGTAACAAAACAATGCCCAAGCTTCTCTAAAAATTTGGAAAAGATAAAAAATAAAAAATTTAAAAAAGCAATCATCTAAAAGCTCTTACAACTATTTTATCTTTATTTTTATTTCATTTTTTAACAAAAACAAATATATTATTCCAAAAAACTACACAATTAGCAAATCTATTCAAAGCATAACTACAATGATGGGATGTGTTAGTTATAAAATCAACAACCAAGAATAAGCCGTACATAAGGTTAAGAATCAAGCCTAGCTAGGATAAGGTCAAAAAGAGATAGGGTAAGTTGACTCAGACACATACAAGAAAAGTACGTCATAAGGTAAATATGAATCAATTACTCCATTAATAAAAGAAATGGACCTCTATAAAAAGGAAGAGAATTTCTTCAAATTTCAAAAGGACTCCAGTACGCACAGAGACTCTAATATCTTCTATCTTCAGGAAGATCCTAATTTCATCTATTATATCAAGAGATACGTGAAATCATGAGAGAATGTAAAATCACCATCATAGTAGAGTTCGCCTTCAAACGATCCATGGATGTAGGCTTTTACGTTAAATCACATAAATCCGTGTGTCTATTTCTTTATCTATATTTTACGTATTTATTTATTATTTACTATCATAAATAAATGTGGTCAAGTACTGTATCAATGTAATATACTTTAAGTATTTATTTATTATCTATATATTTGCATGCCAAAAAAATTCACATCTTGCATTTGACCCTGAACAGCCATCACTACTTTTTTGGAATCTCCTTCTAAGATAGTTTTCCTCAATCCCAACTCAATACCAAATATTGCTGATTTGAGTGGTGCATAGGCTTATGCTATTAGGGGGTCAAATATTACCCTCTTCATCTCTAACAATAACACCAATGCCTATCTTACAATGAATCTGATCCATCGGAATCCCAGTTAATCTTGTAGAAACTTGGTGAAGGGTTTTCCCATCTAATAATTCCAGTATTAGTGAGGGAATGGTTAGTGGTTACCCTTGTTTGAGAGGTTTTAAGCTCTTGCAATAATTGAAAGGCATTGTGTAGCAAAGAATTGGGAGGGATTAAAGTATCTTTAAAAACAACTTCATTCCTTCTCCTGTTCTCCACCACAATTTTCAGAGCACCATTGACAATTTTGCCATCTCATCTTTGTTCAATTTCCTGAACGCTTATTCCAGAATGTCCTTTATGCTCTTATGTGATACTTGACTTTTTTGAATTTTCATTGAGCATTGTCCCAAAACATCACTCGTTGTATCACAATCCCATAAGATATGTTTAGTGGTTTCTGGTTCTTATAAACAAAGAGGACATTTGGGGTCTTTCACTATTTTCTTTGTGTACAAATTGAGCTTAGTATATAAGATATTAAGACAAACTCTCCACAAGAAATTCTTGATAGTAGATGGGATTGATTACTTCCAGATTCTGGTCCAAACTTCTCTGTCTTGAGTACTTTGTCAACATTGGCCTTGATAACTTCTCTATATTTCACCTTGCAGGTGATAAGCACTTTGGACTGTGAAGATTCCATTCGTCATGCATCTCCACACCAATTGGTCTAGCCTATTACTATGGCTTATAGGAATTTGACCTATGATATTAGCTTCTTCCTTGGAGAAAACTTCTTTAACTAAGTTTAAGTTCCAAGTCATTGTATCTACATTTATAAGTTCCTCAACTTTAGCATCTGCCTCTAGGATTTTCAATACACTTTGAGGTTTGAATGAAGTTGGTTGTAGCAGCCATTTGTCTGACCAAACTTGAATGTATTTACTATTGCCAATCCACCATATTGTCCCTTATTGAAGCAATGGTCAAGCAAATAGAGTACTCTTCCAAATATAGGAGGGGCTTCTACCCATCTTTGCATTAAAAAAGTCAGTGCTCGGAAAATACTTACACTTGAATATTTTGGTAGCAAGTGAATTTGGATATTGTAGAATCCCCCAACCTTACTTTGTTAGCATTGCTAAGTTGGAGTTTTCAAAATCTCTAAATCTAAGACCACCTACAGCTTTAGATTTCCCAATTTGATCCCAATTCAACCAATACAATTTTCTCTTCTGACCTATTTGTCACCACTAGTTTCTTTACATCAATCTATTTAGTTCCTATAGCAGACATTTAGGGAGCTTAAAAACCCCCATATAGTTAGTAGGTATGGCCTGTATCACTAACTTGAGAAGAATTTCTTTCCCTACTTGTGAAAGCAATTTCAGTTTCCAGTTACTAAGTTTACCTCTCACTCTATCTAGTATTCCGTTGAAAGCCTTTTGTCTAAGATCTGCCTACTAAAGCTGGCAATCCTAGATATTTCTCATAGGAACTTGTAGTTTTAACCCCTGTAATGCTGGTGATTATGTCTCTAGTGGTTGACTTTGTGTTTTTTCTAAAAAAGATGGAAGTTTTCTCTTTGTTCAAATTTTGGCCTAATGATTTTTCATAAATATCCAACAAGTGTAGCAACCTATTCCATTCCAAAGAAGAGGCCTGGCAGAACAACAAGCTATCATCATCATCAACAACAACAACAACAACAACAACAACAACAACAAAAAACAGATGACTGATGTGGATTTGACCTTTTGCCATTGGAATTCCAGTAATTAGCCCTGAGTCTTTTGCCTTATTGAGTAACTTACTGAGAGTTTCTAAGCATAAATTGAAGAGGTAGGATGATAGAGCATCACTATTTATAATCGCTCTCGAAGGTTTAAAAGCTGGTTGTGGAATCCCATTTAGTAATAAGGAATAAGGAACAATAGTGACACAAGTGAGGATAAGATCAATCTACCTCCTAGCAAAGCCCATCCTCTCCATCACAACTTCAATGAAGCTCCACGCCAATCTATCATAGGCTTTACTCATATCCAACTTTGAAGCCAACAAGCACATTATCAGAGATTAATATTCTCGGTACAAATGCACTTTGAGTGGGAGAAAGAATATTTGGCAAGATGGTTTTTAATCTGTTTGCTAATACCTTGGTAGTATACTTGTAAATGAAATTGCTCGAACTTCTCGGTCTGAACTCAAAAACTTGATTGGGATGTTTGGTTTTGGGGTTGAGCACAATGAAAGTGTCATTTATATTACTAGTCCATATGTTAGTATTTAAAGCTAATAGCCCTGCATCACAATTGTCTTGACCCATAATATTCCACTGTTGTTGAAAAAATCCTGCTAAGAAGTCATCTGGGCCTGGAGAACTCAGAGGGTTGATGTTGAAACTAGCTTCTTCCACCTCAAAATTTTTGAAGTCTTGAAGCAATATTCTATTCATCTCCTCAGAAACTATGGGTTGCATGGGATTTAAGCATTTTGTCTGACCTGATGGATTTGAAGTATTAAATAAGCTTGTATAAAAATTATAGAAAGTCTGATTGATTCTCTGTGAAAAGGTGTGTGTATGGCCCTCCCCATCACAAATATTGCTAATATGATTGATTTGTCACCTTTGAGAAGCACATGTGTGTAAAGATTTTGTGTTTTTTGTCCCCCTCCTTGAGCCATTGTTGCTTTGCTCTTTATTTTCCACTTCAAGTCCTCTTCCTCAAGCCTTATATTCACTTATTTCTAATATGTTGAATCTCCATAACGGGTCTCCCTATATTCCTTTCTTGTAGGTCTTTTATCCGGGCTAATTTTTCCTAAATAACTCCCTTATTAGCTTTATCTATTTTCTTACTCCATCTGGTCTACTTAATTTTGCAACCGTTGAGTCTCTTTGATACTGCTTACATTGACTTATCAGGTTTTGATTGAAAATTCCATGCTTCTAAAACCAAGTCCTTACACTCAACTTTGTGTCCCCAACTGACTTCTTATTTAAAAAATTCTTTTACATCTTCTTCTAGGTTGGACTTTACTATACTTAAGGTTATGATAAATGGGTTGTGATCAGAACTACAAATAGCTGAGCTAGAAACACTAATCTCAGTAAACAGGTTGAGGCACTAAGGATTTCCAAGACCTCTATCTAACATTTCCTTATTATTGGCCTAAGTGTATTTATCCCCTAGGTAGCCCAAATCACTTAAATCGCTATCATCCATGGCTTGTCTAAAAGATCCCATCTGAGCATAAAGTCTGGAGGTGCCACCATGTTTCTCATGTTGTTGTATGATCTCATTAAAATCACTCATACGTATCCAGGCCCTATTGTCCAAGGGTTTTAATGCCCTAATCAACTACAAGCTCCCTACTCTTTGTGCAGTAATAGGGTTGCCATAGAAACTAGTGAAGAGCCATGTCTTCCCATTCTCATGACAAGTGACATTCATAGAGATGTGAGAACTGGTATAGGAGACCATTTCTACTTGATTGGAAGACTTCCACAGAAGTGCTAACCCACCATTTCATCCCTTACCATCAACTACACAATGTCTGTCAAAGCCAATCTGGTTTCTAATTCTTTCAACCCTCTCCCTCCTACATTTGGTTTCTACCAAAAACACTATGTTGGGGCGCTTTGTCTTCACCATAAAGTAAGCTGTACAAAATTTTCAAGCCCTCGACAGTTTCAACTTATGCACTTCATTGTTGCTGGTGGAGCTACTCAACAGCTGATTGAGCTGAGTTATTGCATATTTTAATGTTTTTGGAACCAATATATCTTAATTCTTTCATTACTTTATCATCGGTTTTATATGGAAAAATGAATGAATCTAAGTTGTGATTTAAATTGACTAAAAGCATGAATTTCTGACTAATTTTACCAACTGTTGATTACTGTGTATTTTGGTCCACATCGCTCTAGCGGAGTGGCCTGAAAAACACTATTTTGATTAGAGGAATATTTTGAATTTATTTTTCCATTGATTTTTACTCAAATTCAGAAAGGAGGACTTTCATGGGGTTTGAGAGCAATTTGGAAGAAAAGAAAAAGAAAAAGAAATCACAAAAAGAAACCACAAGAAGTCAAAGTCTGAAATTCACTAGGAGACGGTCTGGATATACTTTAGTCTTTTAACCGTAACGTTTTACTCACATATCTGATTGATGTAATTCTTGATGCTTTAAAAAGCTATCTTAAAGGGCTATAAATTTGTCTCTAATAAGGATTTCCAAATTCGGACTTCTAAAGCATATACATGGCTGCCAAGATGAGTCATAAAATTTAGGTGATTTTTTTATGCAAAAATTAATAGGACATTAGGGTTTCTTTCCTACCCTATATAAGCATATCATTAGCACGAAATAAAATAGGGAAGAGGCACAAGAGGCAGATCTGAAGAGAGAAGGATTCACACAAGCGATCATTCACGCAACAACACGAATTCTTCGGAAGCATTCACTCACACTGCAGCAAATTGAAGAGCTCCTTGAGGGGTCCAATTGCTACTGCAGCCCAGCCTCCTCCACCGCTTCAACTTTTCATCTCCATTCAATTGGCTTGATCTTTTCATTCCCTACTTGTTATTGCATTTCAGTTTTAAGTTTATGGATTATTTTGGAGATTTTTTATTTAGAAGTTTTAGTAATTTATTTGTTATTCATTTAGTTCATATTATTTATTTTTCTCGTTTCTTTAAGCTTTCATTTTAATAGTGATTACAATTGCTATGGTTTAATTTTGAGAATTTGTGATTTGAATACAATGATGAACCCTAGAACATTGATTTTGGGGCTTTTCAATTTTCAGTGCATGTTTTGTCAATTACTTTATAATCTAGTTTAATTCTCAACTTAGTTTTATTAATTTCTGAGTTTAATCTATTAGTCTTTTACATTTCAATCCGACAATCAAAATCTAAAAATATGAATCTAGTCCATGACTAGTATCATTTTCCATCCATTGCACATACCATCATTTTTATTTTCTCTTTGTGAAGTTTTTCACCATTTTCAACGAGTTGAGTTTAAGTAAGATTTTCCTGAGGAGACGATCTAGGAAATTATTCATAATTATTACACGACATCCTCCTGCACTTGGGATAGTCTTTGTGCTACTCATTTTTGAGTGAGTCAAGTTTTTAGCGCCGTTGCCGGGGAAAGTAATTTAACTTAAATTTAAACTTGTTAATTTTTTTTATGCTTTTTAAACTGATGTTTCATGTCATGGGTGAGAGATAGTTCAAATAGGTTGCTTAGAGTCACATCGAGTGTTGAGAGTAGTATACACAGTTTGGAGATAAATAGCTCTTCTGTCTTTTCTATGAGTGAGTCAGGTAAGGAAATTGAAATTAAACCAAAAAACATAGCTGCACCTGCACCACGCACACTTAAGGATTATTTGCAACTCACTCGCACCACTACACCTTCATGCATAGTTTTACCTGAAAATGCACCTAATTTCTCTATTAAGCATGGCATAATGTCAGTGATACCTCAGTTCCACGGGATCGATTCTGAGAGTTCTTACCAGCACTTGACAGATTTTGAGTTGGCTTGCACTACTTTTATTACTAGAGCCATTACTGATGAATTTATTAGACTTCGTTTGTTTCCTTTCTCTTTAAAGGATAAAGCGAAGATTTGGTTTAATTCTTTGAAGCGTAATTCTATTTCTAGTTGGTCTAATATGCAGCGTGAATTTTTACAAAAAAATTTTCCTTTTTAGAGAACTCAGTTTTTGCAAGAGCAAATCAGCCAGTTCAATCAGAGACCTGATGATACTTTTCAGGCCAGTTGGAAAAAATTTAAAGATTTGGTAAATATCTGTCCACGTCATGGTTTCGAATCTTGGAGGCTGGTGAGCTATTTTTACACTGGTCTCACTTCAGAATGCAAGCAATTTGTTCAGACAATGTGCAATGGGGAGTTCTTTAGCAAGGAACCTGATGCAGCTCTATCATTTTTTGACTACTTTGCTGAGAGCGCACAACAGTGAAACACTCATACTGATCGAGTTCCATTAGCAGCACAGCCACTGAGGGCTATTTCTGGAGGGGGCAGATATGAGCTTAAGGAAGACACTGATGTTCAAACCTGAATAACTGCATTGACTAGAACACTGGAGGTCATGGAAATGGAAAAAGTGAAGGCTGTGAAAGTAGTAGAAGCATGTTCTATATGTGCTGATTCAAACCATAAGACCCAAGACTGCCTGATTATGCCAGTATTTCAAGAAAGTGGCTCCGAGCAGTTGCAATCAACTAACTGGGTCAATAGAGCACAGAATCAGCCTTTCTCCAACACATATAATCCGGGGTGCAGGAATCACCCAAATTTCTCATGGAGAAATGATCAGCCTGGCCGGTCTCCACCACTTCAGCAGCAACCATTTCATCAGGGTGCTCCTCAGCACCAGTATCCACCATATTAGAATTCTCAGAGCTATCCTTTTGTAGCTCATCCTGGATTTCAGCCTCATGTAGCTGCACAGAGTTCTCAGCCTTCATCATCTACAAAGAAGACTCTAGATGACAGTATGGCACAGATGGCCAATACACTTCAGCAATTCATACAAATTCAAGCCACCACAAATAATCAGAACACTCAGGCCATAAATGAGTTGCGAGGCACTATTAATAAGATGAGCACGACCTTGAGCACCCTAGAGAAAGGGAAATTTTCAGTATAGCCTCAGCCTAATCCTCAGGTATATAGGCAACAACAACAGCAAGTGCATAATGTCTCAGGAGATGTTATTAAGATAGCGAAGGCAGTTCTTACTTTGAGAAGTGGGAAGGAAGTTCCCCAACCAGAGATGCCTATGGACACACAGGTAGTTGCTCCTACACCTGAAGATGTAACAGAGACTGATGAAATTGAAAAAGCCTGTGAGTGTAGATGCTGAAACTAGTAAGAGGTACCAACTTGTGGTTTCCCTATCCTCAGAGATTGGCAGCTGGCCAAAAGAACAAATACCACATGAAGATTCAAGAGATTTTTAAGCAAGTGAAGATCAATATTCCACTCTTGGATGCCATACAACAAGTGCCTTCATATGCAAATTTTTGAAGGACTTGTGCACAGTCAAGAGGAAGCTGAATGTAAAGAAGAAAACTTTCCTAACGGAGCAAGTTAGTGCATTGATATTGAGCGAAACTCCTCAGAAGTTTGGAGATCCCGACTCCCCCAATATTTATATTATGATCGGTGAATCACGCATTGGGAGAGCTTTACTTGATTTGGGGAGTAGTGTGAATTTGCTACCGTTCTCAGTATATGAGCAGTTGGGATTGAGTGAACTGAAAAAGACCTCCATCATGCTACAGTTGGCTGACAAATCAGTTAAGGTACCGAGGGGTATTGTAGAGGAAGTGTTGGTCTAGATGGACAAATTCTACTACCCAGTGGATTTTGTGGTTCTTGATATGTAGCAGCTAGCCTCCACTATTTACCAAGCTCCTGTCATCCTTGGAAGACTATTTCTATCTACATCAAATGCTTTGATTAATTGCAGAAGTGGAGTTTTGAAGCTTACCTTTGGGAACATGACACTTGAGTTGAACGTTTTCAATGCTTGCAAGATGTCAGCACATTTTGATGACACAAGTGATTTGAATGCTGTGGAGAGTTTGACACCAACAGAGTTTATTTGCTCAAATTCTCCTTTCTCTGATAATAATTCTATTTTTCAGACACCTGAATTTTTACTTAATGAAAAAATTGATCATATTAATGAAGATGACTTTAAATTTTTTGATTGTTTTGTAGATTCTTCTTTACCACTTCAAGAGTTCAACATCAACATTAAGGACAAGAAAGGAGTTGAAAACGTGGTAGCAGACCACCTCTCTAGATTGCCATCATCTCCTTCTTCAAATGTCAGTCTTCCTCTTGATGATAGTTTCCCGGATGAGCAGCTGTTTGTGGTTGATAGAACTCCCTGGTATGCTGACATAGTCAATTATCTGTTGACTGAGCGAATGCCTTCTGAATGGTCCACCCAAGATAAGCGTCGGTTTCTCTCTGAGGTACGACACTTTTACTTTGATGATCCATATCTTTTCAAATATTGTTCAGACCAATTGATTCGAAGATGCATTCCTGATGATGAGTTTTCTTTGGTTTTGAGATTTTGTCATATGGGTGCATGTGGTGGTCATTTTTCAGCAAAGAAAACAGTATCAAAAATTTTGCAAAGTGGTTTTTACTGGCCTTCCATGTTTAAAGATGCTTATAATTTTTGCAAGGCTTGTGAGCCTTGTCAAAAATTGGGATCCATTAGCAAAAGAGATATGATGCCTCTTTCCCCTACTCTTACTTTAGAAATTTTTGATTGTTGGGGAATAGACTTCATGGGACCTTTTCTGATTTCTTTTGGAAACACATATATTCTATTAGCTGTGGATTATGTTTCAAAATGGGTGGAGGCCATTGCTTGCAAAACAAATTACCATCGTGTTGTCCTGAAATTTTTGCAATATTTGTTTGCTCGTTTTGGCATGCCAAAAGTTATTATAAGTGATGGGGGTTGTCATTTTTGCAACAAAACATTTTCTACACTTATGAAGAAATATGGCATCACACACAGAGTTTCTACTCCTTATCACCCTCAAAAAAATGGGCAAGCTGAATTGGCAAATAGAGAGATAAAAATTATTTTAGAGAAAACCATCAAGCCTAATAGGAAAGATTGGTCGGTTAAACTTCTTGATGCTTTGTGGGCTTATAGGACAGCTTTTAAAACAAATCTAGGGATGTCTCCTTATCGATTAGTTTATGGTAAAACTTGTCATTTACCTGTTGATATTCAGCATCGAGCTCTTTGGGTCATAAAACATGTTAACATGTCACTTGATGAAGCTTCAGGGTTAAGAAAATTGCAGATCAATGAATTGGATGAAGCTCATCGGATTGCTTATGACAACGCTCAGCTTGCAAAGGAATGCATGAAAATTATGTATGATCAGAAAATTCATCCAAAGCATTTCACACTTGGTCAGGAAGTTCTCCTTTACAACTCTCGCTTGCATATTTTTCCTGGTAAGTTGAAATCCTGATAGAGTGGGCCATACATTGTAAAGACCATTGATTCTCATGGTACGGTAGATATTTTCAATCCGAAAAATGGTAATAGCTTCACTGTCAACGGACAACATCTAAAGTCATTTCTAAAGGTCTTTGATCCACATGAAGAGATCTTGCTTGTGCAAGACCCCAGGGAAGTGTTTTGATTTGTTTTTCCTTCTTTACAGTTTTCTTTACTTGCATTTTTTTTATTATTTGTTCTTTTGCTTTGATTTTATATTTCATGTTGATTGTTTGTTTTGCTTGCTTATTTTTGTGCACTTTGTTTTCTTTTGTTCGATTCATTGAGAACTATGTCTCTCACTAGTTGGGGGATAGCATGTGTGCACAGTTATTCATTTAAAATAAATAAATAAATAACATGATGTCCATTGATACATGTATGATTGAGCATCTTGGTGGAATTTGAGCATCTTGGTGGAGTAGTATAGCGGGATCATTTGTGAAGATTTATTTTCAAGCTTAAACATAGAGCATGATTTTTTATGCATCATATTTTGTTGATATGTGGCTTGAAACACCGGGATGTTATGCTTATTGAGATGAAACCTGATAAGATTTTTGTAGAACGAAAGGTAAATTTTGAAGGACATTTTGCACATGCTTACACTTGTAGTGTCCCTTAATTACTATTCATTGATTTAACACTGGAGAAGTAAACTGCAGGACTATCAAGCCATGCCAAAAAAAAAAAAAAAGGATTTGAAAAGATTAGAAAAACAAAAGAAAAAAGAAAAAAAAAAGGAATAAATGCGACTTAGTGAACTTTCTTAAGTAAAAGGGCTAAAAATAGTTACCCAAGACTTTGGGGGTTGAGTGTCCAACCTTTAAAAACAAAGCTGGCGTGAAAATAGCTAGTCCCTTGGATTTTGAGGTAGTTAGAATCAGCAATGATTAATCTTAAGGTTGAAAAATCCTATGACAAATCATGGCTAGTAATGAAGAACACACAACCAGTTTAGTTCCACTCACACATTTGAGTTCTGAGACATTTGCCTTAATTCTATGTGAAAGATTGTTGAGATAGTCTTGGTGGGTATAACCCCTGGGAGTTGAGTAGTAACGTGTCACTTTAGTGAGAATTCAGAATTGTGTTTGATTGTTTCTGTTTGAATTTCGATCTTTATACAATGTTCATCTCAACTAATTTTCACTATTTTGCTCAAAGATTAGCAAAATGCTAGTTGGGGGGTGTAATTGAGCTGAATTATTGCATATTTGAATGCTTTTGCAACCAATATATCTTAATTCTTTCATTACGTTATCATCGGTTTTATGTGGAAAAATGAATGAATCTAAGTTGTGATTTAAATTGATTAAAAGTATGAATTTCTGCATAATTTTACCAACTATTGATTACTGTGGATTTTGGTCCACATCGCTCTAGCGGAGTGGCCTGGAAAACACTATTTTGATTAGGGGAATATTTTGAATTTATTTTTCCATTTATTTTCACTCAGATTCGAAAAGGAGGACTTTCATGGGTTTTGAGAGCAATTTGGAAGAAAAGAAAAAGAAAAAGAAATCACAAAAGAAAACCACAAGAAGTCAAAGTCTGAAATTCGCTAGGAGACAGTCTGGACATACTTTAGTCTTTTGACCGTAACCTTTTACTCACATATCTGATTGATGTAATTCTTAATGTGTTAGAAAGCTATCTTAAAGGGTTATAAATTTGTCTCTAATAAGGATTTCCAAATTCGGACTCCTAAAACATATACATGGCTACCAAGATGAGTCCTAAAATTTAGACGATTTTTTTATGCGGAAATTAAGAGGACATTAGGGTTTCTTTCCTACCCTATATAAGCATTGTTTGAGCTGAAAAATTGCATATTTTAGCTATTTAAAACCAATTTATTTCAACTGCT
Organism: Carya cathayensis; assembly: GCA_011037825.1. Taxonomy (NCBI): domain Eukaryota; kingdom Viridiplantae; phylum Streptophyta; class Magnoliopsida; order Fagales; family Juglandaceae; genus Carya; species Carya cathayensis. The sequence goes on from QGSO01000554.1 coordinate 18,013, forward strand.
TCGTGACATTATTATTGGTTTTAGATGGAAAAATAGTTAATAAGCATAAATTCGAGTTGTGATTTTTAATTGATTAATATCATGTTTATGCTTAATTTTATAACTATGATTTAATTGGACAATACTTCCTCACATATATAATATATTTTTAATAATCTATTTTTTTTAATTTATTTCGAGTGTTATTTCTTTATTTGCAGCATAAATAAAATTCACGAGATCCAGCTCTGACCAAAAGCGCATGCTTTACGAGTTTTTTAAAGGAGAGAGCTGAAAAAGATAAAATGTTGAGGTGAACGGCGAAGTTGAGTTTTTCTTTGACGTAAGAGAGCTAGAAGCCGAACGAAGAAATGGACGTGTATGAAGGAAAGCTGAAATGAGAGGCACGTTTCAACAACAAAGATGGAGCCGAAAAATGAGAAAAACGGAGACGTGCTACAATTGAAGTAGGTGCTTGACTTTTCATGTGGAAGTCTATAATGCATGAATGGGTAGAGATAGCTGGACGTACGCTGGTGCATGGGTCAACATTTACGGAAATGTGTTTCTAGCTGGACGTTAAAGAGGATGCTTGATTAAAGGAGAGTGTCGGCTGGATTAATGGGAGAGTGACGTGAGAAAATTGAGAGAGACAGGCAGAAATTGGATTGATTTAAGTGGAGAGGTAGAGACGTGTGCGAGAAAAAAAAAGGGGAAGGATAGCTGAACGGAGAGTGAAAGAACAGTTGGGAAGAAAAAAAACCAAACGGAAAGGGAGCTTCGGTTGGCTCTCATTTAGTCACGTGAAATTAGACACACAGCAGATCAAACGGTGAAGCTTTTACGTAAAGTCAAGGAGCAGGTTCACGTGTTGTCTGAGGGTGCTTTCGGTGGGCTAGTTGGACATAAAAAGGGGAGACGGAATTGGGTGCAGAAATTAAGGATGGTTTCGGTGCTTGATTGATTGGAAGAAGCCGTGCGTGCTTGACTTGGAAGTCTATAAAAAAAGAGTCAGTGCATGAAGGAGGGGACTTCGTTCTAGCATGGGACAGAGAGGAACCAGAATTTTTTGGAGGTGAGTGGGGGACTTGTGAGAGGTCTGAAGCTCTTGGGAGAGAGCTGGACATTCGGATGGACTGAGTGGACAGAGGTGAGTTGATGTTTGCTCTGTTTTTGGGAAGAAAAACAGAGACTTTTGGTGGTTTCTTTTGGTGGTTTCGGTATTTTTTTTTACGGACAGAACTGGTGAGAGATGTTCCCTTTCTGTACGTGAGCTGGGCTGAGTAGAGTTTACTGAGTAGAGTTTTCGGAAAGCTGGAAAAACACAACTTATGTAAAAAGAAAGGGCTTAAGACGGACACAGAGGATTTTCGTGTGGCTCTTGGGAAGCTTGGGACGAACAGGAGAGAGCTGGACGTTGACGATTATGGAAACCAGGTGGGAGCTGAGAGGAACAAAGGGAGGAGTTTTGGTAAACGCTGAACGGAGCTTACGGAATGGAGAGGGAGTTTTATTTTTCTTCTTTTAACTCTTATTTTCTCTTCACTTTTCTTTTGATGTTTTATTGTGTTTTATTTTAATATCATCATGAACAATGTTTATTTAATTTCTATAGTATTTGTAATAAATATGGTTGGCTAAATTTTCATACTAAGGTTAGAGGTGAAGTTTAATGATTTGAAAATTATTTTCGGATCGTCGACAAATTTATTTTGTGAGTTTGATCGATAGAATGATTTTATTATTGGATAATTTGATTATCTACATATTTATCTTGATTCATTGTGATTTCTGAATACAGTGAATGCTTGAGAAATCCCTGTGATAGTCAAATAAATTTGTAAGCGTTTTAATCATCAATCGTCCAAGCTCAATTATTAGTAATTATTTATCTTGATTTTAAATGCTAAATCTTCCAATTAAACGGAATCATTATTCTAATTTAATTGAAGTAATTCGATCGGAAACAATATTTTAAATTATTAAACGGATCCTCGAAACCTTAGTCTTTTCCCATATCAATACATTTTATCATTTTAGTCAAAAATCATCATTTCAATAACCTTATTTTAGTTTCAACCGCGCATTTTTTTTAGTATTTTATTTTCATTTGTTTGATAGAATTTTTCACATAAGTCAATCCCTGTAGATTCGATCCTGTAAGGTACTACAACACCTGTATACTTGTAGGTAAAAATGCACTAAATTTTGGTTCATTAATTTGAGTTAAAGTTTAGACGCAACAAGTTTTTGGCTCCGTTGCCGGGGATTGCAACGTGTGAATTTTTTTCTAAAAAAAGGAAAAAAAAATATATTTAGTAATCTTTTGCTAATTGCTTTTCATATTCTTTTTGCAGGTACGATTCTTTTTTACGGAAAACAGATCAAGAAACATTGCTTCCATATTCATACCATTTGGTAATCTCATTCCAAAATTTTTTTTTTTATTTTACTTTCTTGCTTGTTTTGCATTTAGTTTATAAAAAGAAAAAAAAAATATTTTCATAGGTGCATGCATTAAATAATTTTGAGACCTGTCCATACTTTTTAATTTTTTATTGTGCTTGAGCGTCTATGATGAATGATCTCGTGGCAACGTGATCAAACTGGTAGACTGAGAAGAGAAGAAAAGTTTTAAAAGAATTGTTGATACTTTGTCTGTGTGATTCCAAAAATTCTCATTCTGATACCATGGCTGACAATCATAGTGTTCATGATGAACAAGAAAATGAAGAGGCACAAAATAATCCACCAATGAGAACTTTGCGGAGTATTTGCACCAACAAGGACAAGTACTCCATCTTGCATGATTTTTCCTACGAATATGGGAAATTTTGATTTAAAACCAGGAGTAATTCAATTACTTCCCAAGTTTCATAGCTTAGATTCAGAAAATCCTTATTTGCATCTGAAAGAATTTGAAGAGGTGTGTGCAACTTTACAAACCCAAACTATCAATGACGATGTTATTAGATTAAAGTTGTTTCTCGTTTCGTTAAGCTTTCATTTTAATAGTGATTACAATTGCTATGATTTAATTTTGAAAATTTGTGATTTGAATACAATGATGAACCCTAGAACATTGATTTTGGGGCTTTTCAATTTCCAGTGCATGTTTTGTCAATTACTTTCTAATCTAGTTTAATTCTTAACTTAGTTTTATTAATTTCTAAATTTAATCTATTAGTCTTTTACATTTCAATCCGACAATCAAAATCTAAAAATATGAATCCAGTCCATGACTAGTATCATTTTCCATCAATTGCACATACCATCATTTTTATTTTCTCTTTGTGAAGTTTTTCACCATTTTCAACGAGTTGAGTTTAAGTAAGCTTTCCCTGAGGAGACGATTTAGGAATTTATTCCTAATTATTACGCGACATCCTCCTGCACTTGGGATAGTCTTTGTGCTGCTCATTTTTGGGTGAGTCAACAGCCTCCACCATCAAATCCTGAGTTATGCACATTTTAGGAATGAGCACACCTTTTGATTTTTTTTAGTGACCATACTGATCAATACATTCACTTGCAGAACTCTCTCTTTTCCTACAAAATATGTCAACAATATGGTTTTCTATATTTTTCAACAAAGGTATCCCGACCAAGTGAACTTCTCTTGCTCTTCTTTTTCAAACAATTCTTTTTTTAAAATTGTCAATTGTATTTAAAGAGTTCAAGGTGGAGTGGTCAAATTTACTTACGGAGTTGGTACTTTTGATATGAATAGTGGAAGGGTCTAAAGGGAAGATTCTTAGATGCATTTCCACTCCTACTCGATCATGGTTTGCCTAGTCTTGCTCATCTTGAGATGGCCTCTGCTCTATATCAAGGAACCCAAGATTGCAAGGATTCTCCTACTAGGGGCTCTTATCCATCTGGCTATTTTCTACACATATAGTTGGATCTACCTCACTTGCTTTCCTTTGATAGTTTGCACATTGTGCCTACCCCTGAGGTGAAATAACAGCGTGATTGATCATTAATTCCCTGGTTTTACCCTCTTCTACATTGCCCCGAGTTGTTGGAGTGGCTTCTGATCTGTGCCCTCTTCCACCATATCTTTTGTCTCCATTTCCATTAGAGTTGACTGGTGTAGCTCTTAGCCATTAGCCATATTGGGATTTTCCTGTATCATTTGGATGAAACCTAGTTTTTGCCATTGTGTAGGCCCTATTTGGTGCTTAAGGAAACTAGAAGAAAAAATTGGCAATCTTTCATATTTGAATTCTATCCATCTTTGTTTCCCTTCTATTCTTATCAATCTACCTCTAGCTAATGGCTTAGTGATGTCCATGTTAACTCTGGCTTTTAGGAACTTTCCCCACCCAATACCTCTCCATCTACATCACATGTGATCACTTCCCCCACAATGGATCCAATACTTTCCCCTTCTTCTATGGTCGTAGCCGCCAAAGGCATACAATGTAGCTAAATCTAAAAAGGTTTTGTGTAATATTAATCGCGTTAAGAGGTGCGTTATTGTCAAAATTCTGTGATACAGATCAAATGTTTGTCAAAAGACCAAGGTTTCCCATTAAGAATGCGTTCTATGTCCATGTCATTCTGAAATTTGGTTAGAAACCGATTATGCCCCACCTTGTTAAAAGCTATCCATCCTTCAATTCCACATTTTGGTCATGGTGGATTTGAAGGCTTCTTTGTTTATACTTTTGTCTATAAAGATAATAATTATGAGACATCTATGGCCTTGTAGTATTGACCATTTTGTTGCTTCCTCTGTTAAAAACACTTCCACTTTCTCTTCTCCCGTGAGATTGAATCCTTCTCACATATGCTCTAATTATTCTGTCATGGGAGAAACCAGATATCCCACCTTCAATTTGGTCAGAAACACAAAAAAATTTTGGCTCAATCATAAACCCTCCACCTTACCCTTCAAGGAAACGGCATTCTAAATGATCCTTTTCTAAACTTGGAATAGAATAGAAAGGCAAAATTTTTTTACATGTTTGAAAAATAAAAGTGATTCATTTCATTTTATTTTATTTTATTTCATCATTACAATTTTATCAAATTTTTATATAAAATATAATAAATAATTTAATTTTTTATTTTTAAAATAATAATAATATTAAAAAATAATATTTTATTTAATTTCTCTCTTTATTTACCTCATTTTAACTTATTATCTAAATTTTAATTTAATGGCAAAAGGTACACTCATTGAATGCGATAAAATCGACATCCGACACATTACCTGCCATAGCGTTAAAACAATTGTACTCGCTTTAAGTTAAATAAAAAATAAGAGTTCTTCTCCGTACAGGTAGATTGCGCACCAATTTGCGCACCACCTGCTGACGTGGCAGGTCAAATTTTTTTTTTTAAAAAAAAAAAAAAAAGACAGAAAAAGAGGGAAAACTCTATCTACCCATTTCGCGTCTCCCTCCCGTACCTCCCGCTCGAAATACGCGAGGACCACGCAGCACCTCTGTCCTCCGCGAGTAGCACCTCCGTCCTCCGCGACCACCTGCTCCGGCCTCCATGACCACCTCTACCCTGCCATTTCGCGTCTCCCTCCAGCACCTCCCGCACGAAATACGCAACGACCACACAGCACCTCCGTCCTCCGCGACCACCTCTGTCGTCCTTATAAAAAAAAAAAAAGACAGAAACTCGATCCTGGCTCTCACTTGATCAACCCGGCTTCTCGAAAAGGTAATATTTTCGACATTTATAGTTTTTATGTTTATTTGAAAAAAGAATGTAACTTTGATCCATTTTTGTTGCTGAAGATAAACGCAATTCTAGTTTTTGTTGCTTTTGAATTGTAAGTAGCTGAAATCTCCCAGATTGAGTGTCTTGGCTGCCAAAAAAAAAAAAAAAAAAGAAGTTAAGAAAGAAAAAAAAAGGAACGAAAAGTATTTGTGCTTAGTATTGAGAGTACAAATGGATGAAAAGTATTGCCTTAAAAAATACACACATAACCAACTATTATATTAGGCATCTAAAATGTTCTGTTGTATAATTTGATTGTGACCGTGTGCATATAATTTTTAATCTAGTATGCAAGAAATTAAGAAGTATTGGATTTTTTGACTCAAGAAAGTGATTAGATGTAATTATTCAATTTCCGAAAACTATATAACTACATATATAACCTATATTCAGATTTTACTTGTCATCAAGAGTTACCACCATGCATCTTCCTATATATAGATCATAAATTCTGGTTAGGATGTATTGAAAATATTAAGTGTAAGTTCATTTAAATCTGGTCAGTTGAGAAAGCTAATCATGTGCTTATGTGTGGATTATTAATTGGGAGTTGGGTGCATGGAAGAATAAGACTATGCTTTTGTTGAGATTCACAGCCCACAGGACAATTGGGCTTTTTAATCAAATCATAGTATACCTACCACTAATTTCTTTGTGGTATAGTTTTTAATATATGGGTTTAATAAAAATATATGGTTTTTTAATACACTAGCATACTTTAATGATTATTCCGGTAATGCACAATCTGAGTAAAGATGTTTCAGATTTAATTATTGAAACATCATTATTACAACCGTGAAGGTAGGATTCGCTACAATTACCCAAACTAGCTCACATGTCACCAACATTTTTATTATTCATAGTTACTAAGAATAAAGGCTGGTGTAATTTATAAAAGATGATTTATAATGTTGTAAAATTTTCATTAGATGGAGAAAAGAAAGGAGCATGCATCTCCTATAACACCGACGACCATAGATGCTTCCTCAAATCCACCAACCCAGGTATTCATTGATTAACACTGCTTTTTCACTTTGATTTAATTATAATGAATGGTTTTGTTCCATAGATGATACCAAGACCATTCAATCTACTCGGGTCAACACCTCCTCTTGCTATTCCATCAACCAATCTACCAACCCAAGTGATGTTCTTGTTAAAGCTCCTTCATGGCTTTGTTATAATAATGTATGTACTTTATTTTGGAACTTTTCATAGCCTCATTTTTAATGGTTTTGCATGTAATTCCGGAACAATTGACACAATCCACTGACATTTTGTATGTTAGGTGATACCAATTTCGCCATTTGTGATGGATTTCTCAAACTATATGCATGGGCACCATCCACCATTGGGGTATTCGTGGTTACCACCACCCTTTCTGGATCGTCCTGATACCAACCCATCTACATGGACTAGTCAGGTGATAACTTTACTCATTAAACAGTCGCACTACTTTTTTATCATGGTTGTAATCGATTTAATTGCTTCATTGGGTGCAAACTGCAGGGAAACCCACGACCCCCAAGATATTCATCACTTAGCCCTCTGATTGATTTACACTCCGCAAGTTCAAGTAATGTCGATGAAATTGAAGATGCCATGTCTGCCTCTACGCCCCATGGTATTGATACTATGCATATCGAGGGGGTCGATACTGTTCATACCGAGGGGGCCGATACTGTGGATATCGAGGGGGTCGATACTGTTCATACCGAGGGGGCCAATACTGTGCATATCGAGAGAGATGATACTGTTCATAACGAGGGGGTCGATATTGTTCATAACGAGGGGGCCGATACTGTGCATACCGAGGGGACTGATATCATTGAGGAGCCGAAATTGGGGATGGTGTTTAATTCTGAGGAGGAGTTACTTGGTTATTATAAAAGATATGGGCAACAGTGCGGTTTTGGGGTAATGACACAAAGGAGTCATAGACTTGAGGATGGGAGCCTTAGATATGTGACATTGGGTTGTGCCCGTGGTGGGAAGGCTCGGAATCGTACGTCAAATGTCATTAGGCCACGTCCGACTTCAAAGACTGATTGTAAGGCTAGGATAAATGCTACGTTAGAACAAGGGGTGTTGAAGGTGTTGAGTGTGTACAATCACCATAATCACGGCTTAAGTCCCCGAAAGTCGAGATTCTTTTGTTGCAATAGAGAAGTGAGCGAATCTGTTAAAAGAGTGTTAGATATAAATGATCAAGCTGGGATTAGAATGAGCAAGAGTTTCGCCTCTCTTGTTCAAGAAGCGGGTGGGTTTGAAAAATTGCCATTCAATGAAAAAGATTGTCGGAATTATATAGACAAGGCACGACATCTTCGACTTGGGAAAGGAGGTGCTGGAGCCCTCCGTGAGTATTTTTCCAGGATGCAATATAAGAATGATGGATTCTTTTCATTAATGGATATGGACGATGATGGACGATTGAAGAATGTATTTTGGGCAGATGCACGCAGTAGGGCAGCCTACAAATATTTTGGTGATGTCGTCACGTTTGATACGACGTATTTGACAAACAGATATGGGATACCGTTTGCACCGTTTGTTGGTGTCAACCACCACGGCTAGTCAATTCTGTTGGGGGCAGGTTTAATATCTAGTGAGGATACTGGAACGTTTACTTGGTTATTTCAGACTTGGTTGAACTGTATGGATGGTGAAGCTCCAAAGGCTATTATCACGGATTAGGACAGAGCCATGAAAAATGCAATTGTGCTGGTCTTTCCAAATTGCCGACACCGGTTCTGCTTATGGCACATATTGAAAAAATTACCTGAGAAGTTAGGTGCACATGGTGCATACAAAACAGGGTTAAAATCTGAGTTGCAAAACTGTGTGTATGACTCTCAAACAACACAGGACTTTGAGAGTTCTTGGGATGTGTTAATTTCCAAGTACAACTTGCAAGAGAATGTTTGGTTGCAGAGCTTATATGCTGAGCGTACCAATTGGGCTCCAGTATTCATGAAAGATGTCTTCTGGGCGGGAATGAGTACAACCCAACGAAGCGAAAGCATAAATGCTTTTTTTTATGGGTATGTTCATGCCAAAACAAACTTAAAGGAGTTTTTTGATCAGTTCGATAATGCGTTGAGGAAGAAGATTGAGAATGAAAATGTGTCGGACTTCCAATCATTCAACGTCACTATTCCCGTTGTCTCTCCCTCTCTACTTGATAAGATATTTCAGAATATCTACACTTGCAACAAATTTAGAGAAGTTCAAAAAGAAGTCATAGGGATGCTTGCAACTCTTTTCACATTACACCGGAAGGATGGTGTAATTGCAACATACCTTGTAGAAGATGAAGTGGATGTTGATGGTTTCATCAAGGAGGTGACCCACAAGGTATACTTTAATGAGGCGGAGTGCGAGGTGAAGTGTTCATGTGCCTTGTTCGAGATGAGAGGCATATTGTGTAGACATGTATTAGCCATTATGAGAGTTAACAAAGTCCGTTCAGTGCCAGAAAAGTATATACTAGATCGATGGCGGAAAGACATTAAAAGGACATACACTCTTATACGAAGTAGTTATGACATGGTTGATCAGAGGCCTGAAGTTAGAAGGTATTCCCGTATCATCAAGAAATGCTACGAAGTAGCCACAAATGCTGCTTCATGTGATGAGTATACTGAGGACATGGTAGTTCAGTTAGATGCAATGAACATAGCATACCGCACCGCCAAGCCACCCTCAAATGTTGCAGTTACAAGTGCCGATGGTCTAGAAGGTAGGAGTTCTAAGAAAGTATTGAGTCCCCTGGTAGTTAAGGGAAAAGGCAGACCGCCATCTCTGAGGAAAAAATCAATGGTTGAGAGAGTAAGACCCACGAAGAAGAAGCAAAGTCAGAAAGGAAAATGAAAACAGGTATATAGTTGCCCCCCTTGGTTTTGAACATTTTAGCTAGTGATCACTTTTTTGAGTAATATTTTTTTAAATTTTTATTTCTTTCTTTGTAGCCGCATGGAATAGAAGGCGAATCTCTCTCCACTTGTAGGTCACTATTTCAGCAAACAGATGTTGGGACACAACACTTGAACCTCGTTCAGGTTACATACGGTTTTATAATGCCAGGACAATTCCCATTAATGCTTTTAAAATGCTGTTTTAATTCTTCTATATTAAATGAAAATGTGTGCTATCTAATATTTTGATTATGTATTGTTAGCCGCATCAAAATACATCCGACGTGTTGGACATGAGTGTCACCGAGTTAGGCTTTGCAGTGAATGCGACTCAAGAAAGTGTAAACCGTCTTCTTTGATGATGTCATACTTAGGAAATGTTGCAATCTTTTTGCAAACTGCTAAAAAGATTTTTAACTGTTATGTTATGTTCACAGATGCAACTTGGTGGGAGTGGAAGCCAGCCGGATAGCACGCCTGGGACACAACCGTGGCAATAAGTCACTTTACGTGGTTTGTATCTTGAATGTTGATGAAATCCAATATTATTTCTAATTTAGCTTAGTTATGGGGAAAAATAAGTCACTTTCTAATGGGGTGTGTGTACATGCATGTTAATCTAGTAGATTAGAAGAATCAAATATGTATACCCGGTTTTAAAGGTGAGATATTTTTTAAATAATTTCTATGGCCGGCTGGTGTGGTGGAGTATTAGCCAAGATGTTGAGCTGAAGGTTGGCTTCTTTATGGCTGTGATTATGTTGGGATTGGGTACTAATACTGGTGCTAAAAATTTCTTGCCTGAAAATCTAGTTTGATCGTAATTCATGCTATTTATTGAGCGTATATAGTTGATTTGGTTTGCTTTGCTTTCAGTTCGAAAATGGGTAGCTTCATGGCAGTTTTGTACAAAAATAGGAAGAGTAAGGCTTGAACGAAGGGGATTCGAGCAGCTCGGTGTACAGTTATAGGGTCATTATGTAAAGGGAGAATTTTAGTGGAGCCACTCTTTGTAAATGCCCAACTTTGGATGTACAAATGTTTTTTGATGGGTGGTATTGAGAAGATGTAATTATTCTTTGATGGGTGGTGAAAGCGTATGTGTTGTAATTATTTATGGGTGGTGAAAGTGAACTGTTGTAATTATTTTCTGGTGGGCGCTGAAAGTGAGGGGCTGATATGGTTTTTTGATTACTTCCTACTTTTTTAGCAAAGCTGGGAAGTACCATGTATTCAAAGATTTTGATGTTGCCTAATATATCATATTCAATTGCTTTAATTATTGCCAGAAAATTCCAACACAGGTTATAAAACCATGATATGTATGGTTGAGCTGAAATTGTGAAGATGATTTGTAATTGTCCATTCTATATTAGAGAGTAACGCAGGTTTATACAATAAGGTTGTTTTGTTGTATTTGTTGAATGTTTATCACGGCTTTTTAATTGACCAAATGAATGAACAATTGCCCAGGTTGCACTCTCACTCATGGCAGGATTACAAAAGTCAAGGACTCATAGATTTAATCAATGGGAAGATTGATTTAATGTGTAATTTAATGTTTTCTGGGCAGCAAAGCTGCACACGTTAGTAACTAGCTAATTTATTAATGCTACCTGAAAGTTTCTTCCAGATTTGATGGGTACATTGTCATGCAATTATATAGACAAGTCAGCTCCCCTTTATGCTTTTTTCAGATTCACTAGGCAGAACATCAAAGGCTCACATCCATAAAATGTGATTATGGATCTAGGAACATTCAAACAAGGCAAAATTTTTATATTACTACTAAACATTCAAACTGGCCGGATGCAATTCCAAAGACTAACTGAATACTTGTCAATATATACAATCAATTACTTTTAATCAAATATCTTATCCCACATGTTCCAAAATACACTGAACAGTTATAGTACTAATAAACATTAAAACTGGCCGGATGCAATTCCAAAGTGTTGTCCCACATGTTCCACAAGGACCTAAACAAAGGCTTTTAATCAAAAGTGTTGTTATAGTACTAATCAAAGGCTTTTAATCAAAAGTGTTGTCCCACATGTTCCAAAAGGACCTAAACATTTATAGTACTATAAAATTCCAGATTGTATAGTGGGCAGATTTATACAATTAGATGCCGGCCAATAAGTCACTGTGATCGAGTCAAGTATAAATAAAGTAATATAGGGATCCCCCAATAGATACGCAGATGTGGACGTTCACACCGGACTCCCAAGTCCCGCTTGACAATTTCGCCATGTATTTTTCATACCTCTTCCATCCAAGTTCGAGCCTCTTCCATCCAAGTTCGAACTTCTTCCTCTCTTTTCCGGACTTCTTGCTCTCTTTTTCGAACCTCTTCCGCAAATTTTCGAAGCTCTACCTGCACTTTCCTAAGCTCTTCTTCCTTCCGACACATCTCACCAAATATTTTCATCAGTTCATTTTCACTTGCCTGATCACTATTTGCCCATTTGAAATAGTCGCAGTGGGGTAACCCCTGTATATTCCCAGAATCATATTGTAAATGTAACAATATAACAACATTTAGTCAAACCAAAATGCGTACAAGAAATATGACGAGAACTGAATAAAAAATAAAAGTACCTTCTTATTGTACTTTGAACATCCAAAGAATGCTCGACCTGGGTTCCTTGGTGTATTTGATGTTCTAAGTGAAGCCGGTGACCCACAAGTGCACATTGGGTTATTTCTCAAAGTATGAATAGTAAGTTCAGATGAAGAAGCTGACGATGAGACCTTTTCTGGTTCAGACATGTTCCCAATGCGAGGTGGGAGTATACTTTTCATTCACTATGGTCTGTTGGGGTTTAGAATCGTTTTTTTAGAGAAGAGAGGTGGAGTGTTGGAGTGTCTGTGCAGATTAGTGAACTATTATTGGAAACAAGATAATGCATGAAGTTACAACAAGTTAACTATTTATTTCTAATTAGCATTAATCTTCTAAGTTGCAACAAATCTGGGCACAACCCAATGGATCTGCCCTCCACCTCAATCAACCCCGAATGTAATTGTATCAATAAGTAAAAATAGATAACAAATCTCAATAATACACAGGGTTCCAATAAACACTTCAAACTAGTCATTCTGTGGTTATAGAATTATCTAAACAATATTTACATAAATGGAAAAGAAAAATTATTGTAACTAGTCATGGCTCCAACTTTATGGTTACCCAATCACCAAAATGCCATTTAACTTTAAATTTATTTTTTTACTAATTTAAATTTTTAAGGTAAGTGATAATTTTATTTAATATAAAATAATATTTTTGAATTTAAATTTTAAATCTACATTCTATCCGATTTCCAATTTAATAAAAATAATATTTCACGTGTTTGGATAGACTGAACCTCTTCCATACATGTTACTCTTAAAAATCTCTAAATGATACGACAAGGCTTAGCTTCCACATTATGTCGGTCCATGATTGAAAAATGCCATGAGAAATGCCTGTCATCCATGTTGCAGTTGCGTAAAGCACTAAAAACATAAAAATATTCACGTGATGTCTCTTTGATTGACTACTACGATCAATATCCACGTCAGCTAATTAAAAAGCTGACATATAGTATGTACCCCATCAGTCTTGCATCAGGCATCAGGAAATTCCAAGGGTAAATACATGAGATGAAGACAAGCTTCCAAATACTTGGGGGTAAAGAATCAATAATGTGTTTTGATCTTTAATTTGTATTCTAATTTGGACAATATAGTAATTGTAATATATAGGCAGTCTTAATTATGATGATGATCATTGATCGCTACATAATGGTGGACGTGGATCTATAAATCTAATTGATCAGGAAAAAGGCTTCAGCTCAATCCCGTCTGTATTACCAGCAGGACCATCAATTGATCCATTCACGTCACCGATTCCTTCAAAGCATACGCCCCCACTTTTATTTTCTGTATTTTGTTTTACTTTTACCTGAAAAAGATGAGGTTGGTTCTATGTATTTGCAATAAAGACAGTGCTACAGTTACCGTTGTTAGCTCTAGCTGGAGTCACCGTTGGGAAAAAAAAAAATTTATTTCAAATGATTTTTTAGTACTTTTAAATATTTTAAAAAAATATAAAAATTTTATAATAATATTAAAAAAAATTTCTTAATCATTAAGAAAAAAAACATTTTGACAGCGGTGGCCTTAGGTTCCGTTTGGCCATTTAGATTTCTCATCTCAAATACAAAATTCTTATTTCATCATTACAACTTTCTCAAATTCTCATATAAAATATAATAAACTATTCAACTTTTTCTTAATTTTTTTAAATCTCAAAACAATAATAATATTAAAATATAATATTTTAATATTTTATCTTAAAATTCAAAATTCTCATCTGAAAACTCTAAGTGGCAGAACCTTCTGCTTGGTCACTGAGAATTTTTATATGAAAATTTTATGTTTTAAGATAAAATATTAAAGTCTTATATTTTAATATTATTATTATTTTAAGATTTAGAAAAATTAAAAAAAAGTTGAGTAGTTAATTATATTTTATATAAAAATTTAAAAAAATTATAATGATAAGATAATAATTTTGTATTTAAAATAAGAATTTTGTAAGGTTAAATAGTAGTGTTTTCCTTTGCAATCAACGTATCTTCTCTTGTCACTTTCACAAAGACTTCTGAATCTGAAAGGCAAGGAACGAAATAAAAAGTTAAAAGACGACTTCGAAAGGGAGACTTCGATCTGCGTGCCAGTAGCTAGCTAGTACATAGGTGATGTTTATCAATTGGTAGAGAGGATGGAGAAGGGAAAATGGTAAGAGTTCTTTTCCGTACAGGAAGATTGCGCACCAATTTGCGCACCATCTGCTGACGTGGCAGGTCAAATTTAAAAAAAAAAAAAAAAAAAGACAAAAAAAGAGGGAAAACTCTATCTACCCATTTCACATCTCCCTCCCGTACCTCCCGCTCAAAATACGCGAGGACCACGCAGCACCTCCGTCCTCCGCGAGCAGCACCTCCGTCCTCCGCGAGCAGCACCTCCGTCCTCCGCGACCACCTGCTCCGGCCTCCATGACCACCTCTGCCGTCCTCTAAAAAAAAAAAAAAAGACAGAAAAAGAGGGAAAACATCTCCCCTGCCATTTCGCGTCTCCCTCCCGCACCTCCCGCACGAAATACGCAACGACCACGAGCACCTCCGTCCTCCGACCACTGCTCCGGCCTCCGTCGACTACCTCTGCCATACAAAAAAAAAAAAGACAGAAACTCGATCCTGGCTCTCACTTGATCAACCCGGCTTCCCGAAAAGGTAATATTTTCGACATTTATAGTTTTTATGTTTATTTGAAAAAGAATGTAACTTTGATCCGTTTTTGTTGCTAAAAATAAACAAAATATTAGTTTTTGTTGTTTGTGATTTGAAAGTAGCAAAAAACACCCAGATTTGGGGTTTTGGCTGCCCAAAAAAAAAAAAAAAAAAGAAGTTAAGAAAGAAAAAAAAAGGAACGAAAAGTATTTGTGCTTAGTATTGAGAGTACAAATGGATGAAAAGTATTGCCTTAAAAAATACACACATAACCAACTATTATATTAGGCATCTAAAATGTTCTGTTGTATAATTTGATTGTGACCGTGTGCATATAATTTTTAATCTAGTATGCAAGAAATTAAGAAGTATTGGATTTTTTGACTCAAGAAAGTGATTAGATGTAATTATTCAATTTCCGAAAACTATATAACTACATATATAACCTATATTCAGATTTTACTTGTCATCAAGAGTTACCACCATGCATCTTCCTATATATAGATCATAAATTCTGGTTAGGATGTATTGAAAATATTAAGTGTAAGTTCATTTAAATCTGGTCAGTTGAGAAAGCTAATCATGTGCTTATGTGTGGATTATTAATTGAGAGTTGGGTGCATGGAAGAATAGGACTATGCTTTTGTTGAGATTCACAGCCCACAGGACAATTGGGCTTTTTAATCAAATCATAGTATACCTACCACTAATTTCTTTGTGGTATAGTTTTTAATATATGGGTTTAATAAAAATATATGGTTTTTTAATACACTAGCATACTTTAATGATTATTTCGGTAATGCACAATCTGAGTAAAGATGTTTCAGATTTAATTATTGAAACATCATTATTACAACCGTGAAGGTAGGATTCGCTACAATTACCCAAACTAGCTCACATGTCACCAACATTTTTATTATTCATAGTTACTAAGAATAAAGGCTGGTGTAATTTATAAAAGATGATTTATAATGTTGTAAAACTTTCATTAGATGGAGAAAGGAAAGGAGCATGCATCTCCTATAACACCGACGACCACAGATGCTTCCTCAAATCCACCAACCCAGGTATTAATTAATTAACACTGCTTTTTCACTTTGAGTTAATTATAATGAATGGTTTTGTTCCATAGATGATACCAAGACCATTCAATCTACTCGGGTCAACACCTCCTCTTGCTATTCCATCAACCAATCTACCAACCCAGGTGATGTTCTTGTTAAAGCTCCTTCATGGCTTTGTTATAATAATGTATGTACTTTATTTTGGAACTTTTCATAGCCTCATTTTTATTGGTTTTGCATGTAATTCCGGAACAATTGACACAATCCACTGACATTTTGTATGTTAGGTGATGTTGGGACACAACACTTGAACCTCGTTCAGGTTACATACGGTTTTATAATGCCAGGACAATTCCCATTAATGCTTTTAAAATGCTGTTTTAATTCTTCTATATTAAATGAAAATGTGTGCTATCTAATATTTTGATTATGTATTGTTAGCCGCATCAAAATACCTCCGACGTGTTGGACATGAGTGTCACTGAGTTAGGCTTTGCAGTGAATGCGACTCAAGAAAGTGTAAACCGTCTTCTTTGATGATGTCATACTTAGGAAATGTTGCTGGTTTTTCGCAAACTGCTGAAAAGATTTTTAACTGTTATGTTATGTTCACAGATGCAACTTGGTGGGAGTGGAAGCCAGCCGGATAGCACGCCTGAGACACAACCGTGGCAATAAGTCACTTTACGTGGTTTGTATCTTGAATGTTGATGAAATCCAATATTATTTCTAATTTAGCTTAGTTATAGGGAAAAATAAGTCACTTTCTAATGGGGTGTGTGTACATGCATGTTAATCTAGTAGATTAGAAGAATCAAATATGTATACCCGGTTTTAAAGGTGAGATATTTTTTAAATAATTTCTATGGCCGGCTGGTGTGGTGGAGTATTAGCCAAGATGTTGAGCTGAAGGTTGGCTTCTTTATGGCTGTGATTATGTTGGGATTGGGTACTAATACTGGTGCTAAAAATTTCTTGCCTGAAAATCTAGTTTGATCATAATTCATGCTATTTATTGAGCGTATATAGTTGATTTGGTTTGCTTTGCTTTCAGTTCGAAAATGGGTAGCTTCATGGCAGTTTTGTACAAAAATAGGAAGAGTAAGGCTTGAACGAAGGGGATTCGAGCAGCTCGGTGTACAGTTATAGGGTCATTATGTAAAGGGAGAATTTTAGTGGAGCCACTCTTTGTAAATGCCCAACTTTGGATGTACAAATGTTTTTTGATGGGTGGTATTGAGAAGATGTAATTATTCTTTGATGGGTGGTGAAAGCGTATGTGTTGTAATTGTCCATGGGTGGTGAAAGTGAAATGTTGTAATTATTTTTTGGTGGGCGCTGAAAGTGAGGGGCTGATATGGTTTTTTGATTACTTCCTACTTTTTTAGCAAAGCTGGGAAGTACCATGTATTCAAAGATTTTGATGTTGCCTAATATATCATATTCAATTGCTTTAATTATTGCCAGAAAATTCCAACACAGGTTATAAAACCATGATATGTATGGTTGAGCTGAAATTGTGAAGATGATTTGTAATTGTCCATTCTATATTAGAGAGTAACGCAGGTTTATACAATAAGGTTGTTTTGTTGTATTTGTTGAATGTTTATCACGGCTTTTTAATTGACCAAATGAATGAACAATTGCCCAGGTTGCACTCTCACTCATGGCAGGATTACAAAAGTCAAGGACTCATAGATTTAATCAATGGGAAGATTGATTTAATGTGTAATTTAATGTTTTCTGGGCAGCAAAGCTGCACACGTTAGTAACTAGCTAATTTATTAATGCTACCTGAAAGTTTCTTCCAGATTTGATGGGTACATTGTCATGCAATTATATAGACAAGTCAGCTCCCCTTTATGCTTTTTTCAGATTCACTAGGCAGAACATCAAAGGCTCACATCCATAAAATGTGATTATGGATCTAGGAACATTCAAACAAGGCAAAATTTTTATATTACTACTAAACATTCAAACTGGCCGGATGCAATTCCAAAGACTAACTGAATACTTGTCAATATATACAATCAATTACTTTTAATCAAATATCTTATCCCACATGTTCCAAAATACACTGAACAGTTATAGTACTAATAAACATTAAAACTGGCCGGATGCAATTCCAAAGTGTTGTCCCACATGTTCCACAAGGACCTAAACAAAGGCTTTTAATCAAAAGTGTTGTTATAGTACTAATCAAAGGCTTTTAATCAAAAGTGTTGTCCCACATGTTCCAAAAGGACCTAAACATTTATAGTACTATAAAATTCCAGATTGTATAGTGGGCAGATTTATACAATTAGATGCCGGCCAATAAGTCACTGTGATCGAGTCAAGTATAAATAAAGTAATATAGGGATCCCCCAATAGATACGCAGATGTGGACGTTCACACCGGACTCCCAAGTCCCGCTTGACAATTTCGCCATGTATTTTTCATACCTCTTCCATCCAAGTTCGAGCCTCTTCCATCCAAGTTCGAACTTCTTCCTCTCTTTTCCGGACTTCTTGCTCTCTTTTTCAAACCTCTTCCGCAAATTTTCGAAGCTCTACCTGCACTTTCCTAAGCTCTTCTTCCTTCCGACACATCTCACCAAATATTTTCATCAGTTCATTTTCACTTGCCTGATCACTATTTGCCCATTTGAAATAGTCGCAGTGGGGTAACCCCTGTATATTCCCAGAATCATATTGTAAATGTAACAATATAACAACATTTAGTCAAACCAAAATGCGTACAAGAAATATGACGAGAACTGAATAAAAAATAAAAGTACCTTCTTATTGTACTTTGAACATCCAAAGAATGCTCGACCTGGGTTCCTTGGTGTATTTGATGTTCTAAGTGAAGCCGGTGACCCACAAGTGCACATTGGGTTATTTCTCAAAGTATGAATAGTAAGTTCAGATGAAGAAGCTGACGATGAGACCTTTTCTGGTTCAGACATGTTCCCAATGCGAAGTGGGAGTATACTTTTCATTCACTATGGTCTGTTGGGGTTTAGAATCGTTTTTTTAGAGAAGAGAGGTGGAGTGTTGGAGTGTCTGTGCAGATTAGTGAACTATTATTGGAAACAAGATAATGCATGAAGTTACAACAAGTTAACTATTTATTTCTAATTAGCATTAATCTTCTAAGTTGCAACAAATCTGGGCACAACCCAATGGATCTGCCCTCCACCTCAATCAACCCCGAATGTAATTGTATCAATAAGTAAAAATAGATAACAAATCTCAATAATACACAGGGTTCCAATAAACACTTCAAACTAGTCATTCTGTGGTTATAGAATTATCTAAACAATATTTACATAAATGGAAAAGAAAAATTATTGTAACTAGTCATGGCTCCAACTTTATGGTTACCCAATCACCAAAATGCCATTTAACTGAACATAGTTGGTGAGGAGTTATGACTAGAATATAAAAGGCATTGGTTATTCTGTCTCCAGGACTTAGGACCAAACAATTTGAGAAGCATTGGTTATTCTCCCAGATTTGAGAAGGCTATTTAACAATTTGATTGGGATTATTTCACTGTGCTTCCCATGAAACAATAAAATTTTCAAGAAGGCAAAAAACTAAAATCTTACAAATGCTACTCCACTTTCTACTTTATGGTTTTTAAAGCTTCATTTCTCATATATTTTCAAAGCAATTGACCAGTATGGATTTTACGCTTCCACCCAAGATGAGTTTTCAAGAATATTTACTGAAAAAGCAAATGAATTAAGGAACCGCATCTGCATGACAACAAAGAGAAAAAAACATTGGCAAAAACTATACATCCTTTAAAATGGAAATGGAACTACTTTTCTGAATGATTAGAAATGGAACTACTTTAAACACAAACTCTAATCAGGTTGGGCCATGAATAATTTCGTCACTTAATAGGAATCATGTGCCTACTTAGTGGGACACAATTGGTTGGAAACAGAGTGGATATGGGTGGCTTCAAGCATAGGTTAAGAACAGGAGCAAGTGTTCAAAACAGCAGTTCGCACATGGAGAGTGAGACACAGGCCCTTCAAGACTTAAACAGTGTCCTCCTTCCAAGCCAAGATAATGACTTAATGGCTACTATTTATTATAGTACTTCTTAATATACTGCATGATGTACACCTAAAATGATTAAAACAGTTCATATGAAAAAAAAAATGATTAAAACAGACTTGGGTTTCTATTTTCACATTTTGAGGCCTAGAGTATTTTGGGGGTAAGGATGAACACTTAACCCATAGATAACTTGAAACCCCCAAATATTGCATCCCGATTTCATTAAATCTTAACCCTCTCACCTCATAAAATCAACTAAAACCAAGACTATTAGTTCCATATCTATTGAGGAAGATCCCGATACCATATACATGGTATTAGTTTATTCATCCTGCTGTTAATCCTTCTAAAGCTAATTTAGATCCAAGTTACTTAGATACACCATGAACAACTTCTAGATGAGTGGCATCGACACAAACTAGATAAAGAAGAAAAGAAATTAATAGCAACCAGAGAGTCCACCAGTTCCCACATACATGCTTCTATACAGATTATATAGCAACCACAGAGTAGCTTCTAAATTAAATGAAACTACTGCTCTAAGAGAGAGAGAGAAGAGAGAGAGAGAGAGAGAGTGAACCTGTCAAGCACGATAAATCACGAAGAAGCAGCAGCGACACTCAAGTCTGTTTAAATCCGATTTCATTTTGGGTTAGGGTTCGGAACCCAAATCACGAAGAAGCAGCAGCGACACTCAAGTCTCCAATAAATCCGATTTCATTTTGGGTTAGGGTTCGGAACACCAATATAGGGTTAACTACTGCTCCGAGATGCACTACACGGCAGTAGTGACTGGGAGAGAACAGGGAGAGGAAACTAGACGAGAGGAGAGAAATGTTTCTTGGAGAATGGGAACAGAGGGGGGGTAAAGGAAACCGGACGGGAGGGGAGAAGTGTTTCTCGGAGAATGGGAACAGAGGGGGAATAGAGGGGGAATAGAACAGAATGGAGAGAGAGCATGCGATATTCATTTCGTCTTCAAAATTCATTCACGCCCGCTCCAGACAAAACGCCGCGTTTCATTTAGCCACGTCAGCAATGGTGCGCGACTTCGTCCGCAATACGCCTGTAAGAAGAGTTTTCCAAAAAATAATAATTGATGTTAGTTGTATATGTGGACTAAGTAAGAGTCGGTGAGGATGGTTTTGAATGTCTTACTCCCGAGATGCTAAGTGCGTGCTTTTTTTGAAACAACTATGTGGAATATTTAAGTATAATTAAAATTTCTTATTATATAAAATATTTAATTAAATAAAATAAAATTTAAAATCAAGATTCGAACCTATATTTTTTATTCTGATATTATATAAAATTATTAATTATACTGAAAAGTTTAAACTGATACGTAGTGATATCATTATTCCTAACTTGATAAATATATATTTTAAACAATGAAAACCGGAGAAAATGAGAAAAGAAATTGGGAAAAGCTTGTTTGTCGCTTGGACTTAACTGTCCTAGTTGATTGCAGTTAAAAAAAAATATTTTTTTTATTTAATAATTAAAGAAGTGATTTTAAATATATTAATCTAATTTTTTTTTATTTTTTTAAAAATATTTAAATATATTAAAACCTATAAAAATAAATAAAAATAAAAATACCTGGCAGCTTAGTAGGCTTGGTAGCCCGGTCAAAAGAAACTTTCAAAGAAGGGATAAGAACGTGGCATCCAGAGTTATTGGATAAGTATGGGAAGAACTTAAAATCAAAAGGAGTCTGCTAGAGCCACCCTTAGACTATTTTTAATATTTAAAAATAAATAAATAATTTATATTAATATTAAATAATTTTTTATTAATCATTAAAAAAACTGGGAGCAGCGGGATTTCCGCGGTTATTCAAACCAAAAAAACAGGAAACAGGAAAACCATTGGGTCAGCCGCCAAAGACCAAAGGGCGCCCACAGTAGTGCGCACTCTCTCTATCAAATCCAGGTACGGATTCCACAAAACAGGGAGTGGACCGACACAGGCAGGCGGCGATCTTCGCAGTCACTCCACCGGCACAACATCTCACACGCGCTTATTTCCACGCGGGTACTTTTTTACATATATTATATATAAAAAAATTTATTCTTCATTTTTTATACTACATTTTTTTTATTTTATTAAATATTTAGTATATAAATAAAGAGTAGAAGAATTTAATTAATTTAAAAATAATTAACTTAAAAAAATTTTTAAAAAATAGAAATAAACATAATATATATTATGTCAGAATGATGAACGGTAAAACTCATTATATATAGATATATATTATAATATATATATATATATATATTAGATGAGTTTCTTTTATTGATGCAGACATTCTTCAATTCATATTAAGATTTTTTTTTTTTTTATTTGGGGTTTAGAGCCATGATCAACACTCAATAGCCTCCGAGCAAAGACTGTATTAGAGGACCTCTAAAAAGTTTCCAATCTTTGATTGTAAATAGTACAACACGACCTTCTCCTCCATTGAGATGGATAGAGAAAGTGTTTTCAATCCACACATAGTTTCTTTGTCTTGTGATCTATGAATCATGTGTATACACGCAAAGGCTAAGGAAAGAGGTTAAGGTGGCCATGCCCCCCAAACCAAAACTCTCCTATATTCATCCCTAGAAAATGGGTAAAAATGCTCATTTGTGTTCTAAGTATGTTTAAAGACCCATGTTCTATAAAATGTAGGAACATATATTTAAGTTAATAAATAAATAAATAAATAAAACCTCATTAAAAAAATAAAGGTATGCATGCAGAAGGTCTTTAGACCTATCACGTTTTTAATGATGGTTCGGATGAAAAATTATTAAAAACCTTCCATTTAGCAGTTAGTATAAATGATATACATTTTACATCGTAGATATAATAAGATTTAATTTATAAAAAAGATCTAAAAACTTTTTTTGTTTTGAGAAAAGGTTGCACTTGTTTTAATAAATCAACCAAGGAGGCGTTGTGAGTACAATGAGGATACTCCTATACATGAATAGACTCCTCTAATAGGTCTAGTGAACTCTTAGCCAAGCAGTAAGCCACTGCATTGGTCTTTCGAGGATAGAGCTGAACATTTAAGCCGTTTTACCAGCCCAATTCTATTTTTGAACCGACCCAACCCGAATTAACCGACCCGAAAATACAAAACGGATAATTGATTCCGCTTCCATTTTATTCTATTTAAAAAGGTTCGATACCGAGTAATTACCAGATACCCGAAAATATTAATTGGTGTTTGCAATCGGCGCCATTTTATATTTTTGTTTGAACTTCACTCTCTCAAAATTGGGTCTTCTCCTCGCATCCCCCATCGTCAATTCGTTGTTCTATCTCCCAGGTTCTAACTCCGTTGCTCTCTCAGTCTCTCAGGAAATGGAATTGAACATGACTCTAGGAAATAGAGATGCATATGGAATTAGTTCAGTGCCTGGTCATGCCTCTTATGGTAATTTTCTTTTTTGGAATTGAACATGTTATACTCTCTTCCCTCTGTGCTTATCCTTTCCTTTGAGCCTTTTGAATTCGGTGCCAACTCATGTGATTTTTTTTTTTGTTAATATATTTGAATTTTCCTTAAAGAAATTATCTAAATTCCCATTTGAAAAATCTTTCCAAAATTTTTTTGACTCACCTAAAGAATATAGAGAGCCAAAAGAAAACTCGAAAATTTCTAGGAGTTTAGGGTTTACTGGTTCATTGTTTTATTTGAATTTAAAAGAATAGGTGGGGTCAAGAAAATTGAAACAAAAAAAGGTTGTCTTTATTGAAAATCTGTATCTTGTTGTGACTTTGCAAATTTTATTTATTGCCCATTTAAATTCGATTGTCATCATAGTTAGGATCCATTATCATTTTTTTTATTCTAATCAGACCCCATACATTAACCTAGACTTTTTGTGAGAAAATCTCTATCGAATCGTGCATTTCTTTCTCTAGAAATGGGTTAGAAATACGAGCCAAGTCGGAACCCCACCATTTCTGAAATGGATTCCAGGTCGGGTAATTGGCCATTCAGGTAAACGGGTTATTGGAAGCCTTCTGTTTCTGGTGGAGACGGCACATGCCCTTTTCGGGTCAACTCAGGTTAGATGAACTGCCCTAGTCAAGGAACATGATTAACTTGCCAAACTCTTGTTTCAACAGCTTCTTGATATCTGAGATGAAAAGACCAACTGAACTCCAACTTTCCTCCTGTACCAAAATAAAAATAAAAAACGCATATTAGTGAGCTAGATATTGTTTCTCTCCTGCAATTTTCAAGTAAAATGAATTATTTTCAAAATTTTGAAACTGACGCGTGCTGAACGGGTGGTAAAGAATGTGAGTAGGATTGGTTCCGGAGCATAAGGGTAGTTATGGCACACTGTGGCGACTCGGCCACACTCTGAGCACTGGACGTGGTTACACGTGTTGTTCCTTCTTTTGGACCAATTTGCATGGCTTATTCTTCGTTTATCAGTCCCCTTCCCATTACCAATAATTACAATGCAGCCACGTTGAAAAACATGAAACATTCGTTGTCTTATCATCTCACCTGGGATTTGATGAGAAGTTTATTATCTTAAAAATATATATAATTTTAGAATTTTGTTAAAATTTTAAAAAAAATTAGCTTTAAATCTTTAAAAAAATACAGGTTTTTTTCTGTTATTCCACCTTGTAGAATGTTTAGTTGAAAACATTGAAGTATATGCTTAGATGTTAGGTTTTTAATGAGAAGAAGTTACGTGGAAAGTTCCGATACTCCTCAACATTAGATATGTTCAACGACAATGTATTTCACTGAGATAAGGCAAACGCGACATTTCGCATACATGAGAATGATAGCATATCTCATTTTCTTGGAAAACAGCCACCTCCCCCAATACCATTTTCTGGGAAAAGAAACTGCGGCCCCCCTACAAACCCACGTCCTCTTCTCGCTTACAAAAATGCCTCCTCGCCAGCTCAACCGCGCCCACCTCATTTTTCTACCCTAGCATCTCAGACAAATTCCTTTGGTTCTCCCTGTATATCGATTTTCTCACCTTTTTCTTGCTGAATAAACATAATACACCTGAACATGATGCGGATGAGTTGCAATGGTTGCCGAGTCCTACGCAAAGGCTGCGGCGAGAGCTGCACCATCAGACCCTGTCTCCAGTGGATCAGAACCCCCGAGTCCCAAGCCAACGCCACTGTTTTCCTTGCCAAGTTCTATGGCCGCGCCGGCCTCATTAACCTCATCAATGCCGGACCCGAACATCACCGTCCTGGTGAGCAGTTTAAATTCCGTTTTTTAATTCAAATTCGTTGATGAAATTATGAAACGTATATGTTTCTAATTCAAGTTCTATTCTTGGTTGCAGTGATATTCAAATCCTTGCTATACGAAGCTTGTGGGCGGATTGTGAGCCCGATTAACGGGTCAACCGGGTTGTTTTCGTCCGGGAGCTGGAATCTCTGCCATGACGCCGTGGAAGCCGTTCTTAGGGGGGCTCCGATCACGAAAGTATTGTCGGAGTCGGCCGCGAATCCTCCAGTTCAAGCCTGCGATATACGCCACGTAGCAAAACCGGCTACTTCCGATCAACTCCACAAGGTCAAAAAGTCTCGAAGCAAGTTCAAGAGCTCGGTCGTTAAGCCGAAACCGAAACCGAAGCCGGAGGTGGAATCTGCTTCTTTTCAGTCGCCAGGAAAGAGAGGTTCAGATCGTCAGTTGTGGTGTGACAATGATCTTGGTGTGTCGGTGAGTCGGAACCCGAGTCGCCGGGGCAATAGCACAGAAACCGACTGTATTTCGGCCGAGACTATGGAGGCGTCGCTGACCGCGAAACCGGACGAACGAGCCGATGGCTGGAGCGAGGTGGACTTGGAATTGACTTTGGCATTCGGTAATTGGGAACACGTAAAGAGGGAGGAGCAGGACGACGGGTACGATAACGACACGTGTAAGAAGCTAGTGGGGTCTCAAGCGGCTTAGATGAGATATTTTTTGGTTGATACTGCAGAAATTGTATATTGTAAGCAACAAAATTACAAATGTTACAGAATATTAAAATGTCCAATATCTTTTTCTTTATAGAAATGTCATTTATCTTCATTTTCATTGAGTTTTTCTTTATCAACATGATAATTGCATAACTTTTCACAATGTACCATGTTGAATGGATGCTCCTAATTGCCATAGACCTAAATGGTTTATACATATTAAGGAAAAGCTTTAATAGAAAAGTAGAATTTATAAGAAAAATTTATCTTTCGAATCTCTATTTTAAGTAGAGGTGGACAGTGAGGCCTTGCATCTTATTCCCTTGCCCCCGCATAGGTGAGGTAGGGATACGTGCCAACAGAGGCAAGGGGCGAGTGGCCCAGTCAGCATTTGGCCTCCAATGGAGGTGGGGGATTGACTGGGTCCAACCTTGCCCCGATTTTCCCCCGTCCCCCATTATAATATATATATTTATATAAAAATAATAATAATAAAAAAATCTCCCTTAGTCATAAAATGAGGCCATTTTATGACAAAATGACCTCATTTTATTGCTGTTTTTATTTTTCTTTAAACAACCCACCCCATTGTCATGATAAAATTGCGTTGTTCTAGTATCAGGTGTTAAGTCCCCTCTCCTCTCCCCCTCCATCTCGCGATTCTCCCCGGCCCCTTATCTCTCTATTCTCTTAAGCTCTTGAAACCCCAAATCTCTCTCTCTCTCTCAACCCAGTCTACTTTGTCACCGTCTATCTGTCCGTCGTGCGCCGTCTACTCCGTTTCCAAAGGCCCGAAGGTAAGTTTTAAATCAAAATTAAATTCACTTTATTTTTCTTTTGTTGAGTTATGGAAATTGCAGGAAGGATGATATTAAATAGAGGAGTTGGAGGATGAGATTTTACCATTGTGAATTGTGTGATGTGGAGAATCGATTTGTGCATGTATTTTGATATTTGTGTTATTTATTGTGTGATTTTGTGACTTTAGGGTTTCAATCCGAAATACTTATTATGTTAGGGGTTCTTGAAACCCCTAAATTAATTTGGGAAGACTCTAAATTAAGTTAGGGTTTACGTAAACCTTAATTTAGTTTAGGGTTTTCTACATTGATTTCACAATTTAAGCGGATCCCTAAATTAATTTAGGGAAGCCCAAGCTGCAATTAATTTGAAAATTGGTTGGGTTGTTTGCTAAATATATTATATGATTTAAAAATTAAAAATTGATTTGAATACATACAATTGTTTTGAAAATTGTATTTTATATTAATTGTTGAATATACAATTGATGTTAGTGGCTTTGAATCTATGGTGTTGCTGTGAATCTGTGGTGATCATAGACAAGCTACCTTTTCAGTTTGTGAAGGGGAGTGGGTTCTAAGAATATTCTAATTACTTGAAACCTAGATTTAATCTTCCTTCTCGCCACACAATGGCAAAGGATATTAAAAAACATTACAAGAAAGAGAAAGATTTGTTGAGGGGTCAATTAGCGGGTCAAGTAGTTTGCCTCATTACCAATACTTGGACATCCGTCCATAATATAATTAGATGTTTTTTTATTGTGCATCTTATTAATTGTGATTGGACACTACACCAAAAAAAAAAAAAATTGTTTAGTTTTGTCAAATTTCCTATTACAAGGGTGTGATGGCTGAGAAGGCCTTGGAGGCCACAATAAATGAGTGAGTCAGTACAGATATTGACAATAATAGTTGATAATGCCTCATCTAACAATGTCACCTTGTGACATCTTAAGACCTACCTTAGAGAGGTAAATAAGATAGTATTGGGTGGTGACAACTATTGGCATGTTAGATGTGCTGTACATATTCTAAATTTAATTGTCACTGATGTTTTGAAAAATCTTGATGACTCGGTTGCATGAGTCAGAAAGACTATGAGATTTGTGAGATCTTCTCCTACTAGATTGGAGAAATTCAAGGTTGCTGCAAGAAATGCGAGCATAACATCCAAGGAGAGCCTTTGTACTGATGCTCCTACAAGATGGATTCCAACATTCTTGATGTTGGAGGTGACTCAAGAATATAAGGCAGCCTTTGTATTATTGGGTGATCAAGACATTTATATATGTCAAATATTTTAATGAGCATAGGGGATTAGGAAACCCTATTGATGAGAATTGAAAGGTTATTACTACTTTTGTAGATTGTTTAGGCTTTTGTATGAGATCACATTGAGGTTATCTGGTTTTTTGTACCCTACATCTAATGATTTTTGTTAGCAAATATTTAAGGTGAAAGAAGAAATAGATGAAATGTGTAAGGGTGATCATATAAGGAAGCGGGAGATGATATGATGATGATGCTCAAATATAACAAGTATTTGGTTTGAGTAGGCTCAATATTTTGTTATATGTAGTTGTTAATCTTGACTCCCAGATCAAGATTGATGGTATGGTATATGGTTTGGGACTTGTATACGAGAACACATGGTTTGAGCTTATTGGGACAACGGTTAGATAAATTTTTGGTAAATTGTTTTGTGAGTTTACCATGATCAAGGATGATAATGCACTTACACTTACTCCTACACCCTGCCTCCTCTAGAAATTGGGGTCATAAAAAAAGTGTAGCATGGGGATAGAGGTTGCAGTAGAAACCCCCTATTAGTTCATCAATCTAGGGAGGCGAAGTCGGAGGTAGACAGATATTTGGTAGGGGATCTTCTCCCATATACACGAGACTTTGATATATTAGTATGGTGGAAAACCAATGCCGTAAAATATCTCATCTTTGGAGAGATAGCCCATAGTATTTTAGTCATCCTTATTCACACCGTTGCCTCAAAGTCAGCCTTAATACCTAAGGGAGCATATTAGATCCATTATGAAGTTCATTCTCTGCTACCATTATGGAGATTTTGATTTGCACATAGAATTGGATCAATGGAACGGAAATTCTTGTTCCGGATGTTCTTGACTTTCAAGAGATCAAAGAGGAGGAGAGTGGTGATCAGCCTGGATCTAGTAATCGTTGATTTCATTTTATTATTTTGATTTATTTATATTCATTGCTTCGGTATTAATTTTAAATTTAATTGTTGTAGCAATACATGAGATGACGTCTACCTCCGCTGTAGTATGACTTCGTGGTATTGGACCCACTGTTGCTATTTGCTATAGGTTTGTATAATTTGTATTTTCCCTTAATTATTATTAATTGTATTTATATAATTTTTGGTATCTTATTATTTTGCTTGTATTTTTTTATTAAATTGTTAATGGTTTAGGTTTTATAATCTCGCAGTCTCACAGCATGCAGCACTAATTATATGTCTTTTTCACCCATGGCCATCCCAAATGTCAAACAACCCACTTATTTGTATAGTTGAATTCAATGATTCACTGATTTGTAATGTTGCTAACTTGCTACAATGTTCCCTTCTATGTTTCTAATTTTGTAATTGTTATATCTCAATTTGTATTATTATAATAGCTTAGTTATGGTTATTAATTTATTATTTAGTACTTATTACTTTTGTAGTTGATTACAAATTGTAACTAGTAGTATATTATTGTTATTATTGTAAATTCTTTTTTTTTTATTGTTCTTTATATATTTTTAGGTAATTTTCGGCCCAAAATGGCTCAAAACCAGTTTCTAGTCCATTTTGAGCTTATTTAAACTGTTTCTGGGCCCTTTGGGCCAAAAAACATATTCTGGGCATATGGGGGGCAAGAGGGTGGATAAATGGGTGTTCACCTCTACACCCCGATACCGAATAAGGTACCCCACCCCTACAGACCGAGAGTGGATTATTGCGAGGGCGGCCCCACCTCATAGGGTGCGGATAGCACCTCTAATTTTAAGGATCTGTATGAGATTTGCATACCATAAACATTTACCTAAACTATTCTCTTAATAAACGTGATTGTGAAATTTTAAATAATGATTTGATCAGTACCAAATAAAAGCATAATATTTGTTAAAGAATTTGGGTGTAACTTAAAATTTTATAATCTTCAATTATATTTATTAATAAAAATCACATCCGTTGATATAGTGCATTTTAAATAATCATCTATTTGAGCGGCTGACTATAAAATAATATATAAATGCAATAAAATTTAAGAGGAAAAATCATATTTTTTTAATAAAAAAACCATATTTCTTTATAATTTATAAATAATGCAATTATGCTGCAAGATGAAGTGAAGCAGATGGGCCGGGTAAGGCCTGATGTAATGTCATGTTACGAAGCCCAAAAACTCAATGGAGAGTAGCCAGCCCAAACGAGAAGTAAAGCTACATTTACAGCGGCAGCTGTGGTGGTGGGACTGGTGGTGAGAAAGGGACAGAGTAGGCACCAAAGAAGAAAGCGAGAAAAATGGGGAGAAAGAAGGGCGTGGATTTCGATGAGTCGCCGCCGGACGACTTCGATCCCTCGAACCCGTACAATGACCCGGTAGCGATGCTTGAGATGAGGGAGCACATAGTGCGGGAGAAGTGGATCCAGATCGAGAAGGCGAAGATCGTCAGGGAGAAGCTCAAGTGGTGCTACCGCATCGAAGGCATCAACCATCTCCAGAAGTGCCGCCATCTCGTCCAACAGTACCTCGACGCCACTCGCGGCATCGGCTGGGGCAAGGACGGTCGCCACCCCTCCCTCCACGGTCGGGCCTCGCTCTCTCTCTCTCTATATACTTTTCTCTTTGAATGCCAATAAATTTAAGGACAGGAATTAGATCGATCGTTTAAAGAATTACGTTTTCAACCGGCTAGAAAATTGGTTTAGTGGGAAGTTTAGCTTGTTATCATTTCACGTACCTAAAGTCCATATGCTTATGTTCTGGAGATTCTAGTTTGTTTTTTCGATTTATTGCGAGTAGAAAATAATCCTGTTTGGATTGTGGATTATTAATCTACGAAGTCATTAGTAGCTGTCTTTACAGACTAATGAGTTAGATTTTATACCTTAATTTATTACCAATGTCCAGAATTCGTCTCTCTCGCACATAAACATATTTATTTGAACCTTGGTATGGGTGTCGTGAAGGAAGATATTATGAAGGTATTTCATGAGTTCTACTTAAAAATTTGAGAAGAGTGCCCGGTTTGTCTTGATTTCCGATTGATGAACAAGAAGGAAAATGGAACTATTGGATTTTGTGACTCGCCCCAGTCGGATGAATGGAGGACCGACCGACCCAGGTTTTCATGAGCATTGGCGGGTTCTGGAGTCTTAATACCACCGTCATATTATCTCAAAGAAGCCTGGAGCGATTGAGGTAAAGGATTTTCAACCAATTAGTCTTGTTGTTGGTATTGCTAAAGTTCTTGCCAATAGATTAAAACGAGTGCTACCCAATATCATCCATAACTCCCAAAACGCCTTTGCCAACGGAAGGAAAATTCTTGACTTGGTTTTGATTGCTAATGAATGCTTGGATTGTAGGTTGAGATCAGGCCAGCCAAGGGTAAGTTGCAAATTGGACCTTAGAAAGGTGTAAAACCATGTGAATTGGGGTTTCTTATTTTATCTAGTGAAGAGATGGTTGGGGAAAAAATGGCATAGTTAAAGCATTGTATCTCCTTGGTTCAATTCTTAGTATTGGTGAACGGAGCCCCAATGGAATTTTTCAGCAGTTCTTGAGGCATATATCAAGGGGATCCACTAACCCCTCTACTCTTCTGTTATTGCCGTGGAGGCATCAAGTAGGATGATCTTGGCTATGGAGCTTAGGGGCTTATTGTCAAGTTTTTCAATGGCCTCGAGGAATGGATCTGGGCTCAACATATCTCATTTGCTATTTGCCAATGACACACTATTATTTTGTGAGGCCAACTGTGATCACATCGGCTATTTGTGGTGTTTACTTTTACGTTTTGAAGTGGTATTTAGGTTGTATGTGAAATTTGGAAAAGTTGGAATTGCTCCTGATCGGTGATGCCCAGAATGTAACTAGTTTGTCGGATGTATAGGGTTGTAGGATCTCATACTTTCCCATGACATAGCTTGGGCTTCCCTTAAGAGCTCCCTTCAAAACCAAAACTATATGGGACCACATTATTAAAAGGATGGAGTGGTGTTTAGCTGAATGGAAGCATATATATTTGTCAAAGGGTGGAATGATTACTTTGACTAAAAGCATGCTTGCCAACTGGTCCACCTATTTTATGTCCCTTTTCCCACTTCTTGATGGGAGTTGCCAACTGTTTGGAGAATATACTATGAGACTTTTTATGTGGAAGGATTGGGGAAGACACCAAGGTCCAACTTCTGAAATGGGCTAATGTGTGCTCGCTGGTCAAAGAAGGTGGGCTTGGGGTGAGAAATTCAATTCTCTTTAATTGGGTTCGTATGGGGAAGTGGCTTTGGCAGTTTGTGTATGGAAGGGAGAGCCTATGGAGGATGTTAATAGACAAAATACGGGAGGAGGTTGGTGTCCCATTGAGGTCAATGGGTCTTTTAGGGTCGGCCCTGGGAAGAATGTTAGAAGAGGATGTGGTAATTTTGCCCGTTACACTAGATTTATGCTGGGGGATGGGTCAAAGATAAGCTTTTGGCACGATGTTTAGTGTGGTGATCAATCTTTCAGAAGTACTTAAGCAATTCTTTATTGAATTTCTTGCATGAAGGAAGCATATGTGGCCAGCCTCTATAATCATCGACATGATTCAGCTCAATGGGGTGTCATCTTTCCTAGGGAGGTGGATCTTTTTGCATCATTCTTTGACAAGTTGGATTCATGTAGGGTGGAACATAATGGTGTTGATAAAATAGTTTGGAACCCATCTAGGAGAGGAAGTTATACTATAAGGTGCTATGTAATCACACCAAGGAGCCTTTCTCGTGGAAGTTTATTTGGAAGAATAGGGTTCCTTCAGTGTTGCTTTCTTCATGTGGACAGTGCCATTAAGGAAAATACTTACCTTGGACAATGTGAGGCGTGGCATGATAATGGTCAACTAGTGATACATGTGTAGGAAAAATGAGATAGGGGATCTCCTACTTTTATACATTGTGAGGTTGCTAGCATTCTATGGAGCGTGTTCTTTGATCTCTTTGGGATTAAATGGGTGATGCCCTTACAGGTGTTGGAGCTTTTAACTTGTTGGAATGGATGGTTCAACCACCATCCGTATGTTTCATTGTGCCAAGATGATCCATAGTGTGTCCTATGGTGCATATGGACGGAAAGAAACTGGTGCAGCTTTGAGGATCACGGAAGATGGTGTTGGATTTAAAGTTTTATGCTTAAACACCTTGTATCAGTGACAAGACGGGCCCTTGTTGTTCATGGCTCTCTTCTCCTTTGTTGTTCAGTGAGTTTGTGTGTACTTCCTTAATACATAAACATCCCTTTTCTCTATAATAAAATCTACCTTAATCATAAAAAAGAAACAAAAAAAAAGAAAGCAAATGGTTGAGTGTGGGTGTTATGGTGTTCTTAGGTTGTTAAAAGATGACTGAAGAAAAGAGAGAGAAAAGTGGAGAGAGAAGAGAGTAAAATGTTTTTAAGGTAAATACCATACCCTTTTTGTTTGTACGACTATGAAGTAGCTGACTATGCTTTTGAATTTTGTGGGTTTTGTATGGAGAAGAATATCAGAATTAAAATCCATATAATTTCTTCTCACTGTTGCCATGGTAATTATACAAAGCATGAATATGTTCTATGCCCCTTTGCTTTCCAGGTTACTGAATTTTCTCTTTTGATTTTCTGAATCAGGTCCAAAGGTCGAGGCAGTTGAATCTGACTGATTCACAGCATAAATAAGTTAAGGTATTCTAGAAGTTTGCTTTCTGAACTTAAAATATGTACTCAAATGACAATCGCAGAATTGATTAATCTTTCTCTTTCATTTTCCTTATTGTTGTTTGTGGAACTATGGGTTGTTTCTCTTTCCTCCTGTAATTTCTGAGAACATATATGGGAGAAAGGGAGAAATTGGAAAAAGAATCGATTTATCCAAACCTAAATCTTTGGATCTTGTTTCAACTTTATAGCAATCTAAGGTACCTAAAAAAAATAAAAATAAAAAATAAAAAAAATAAAAAAATAAAAAAAAAACTTCATAGCAATCTAAGGTAGCATTGTAGAAAATAAGCTACTACCTTTAGGATTTCCTGATGAACAGAAAGGAGAATTGAGCATTGGCAAACTGTGATGTATGGATTCAATATTTTTTTAATGGTTCTTCTTCTATATGAGCTATAGAAAAGAACCGAGTATTATTTTCACATACTAGAAGAGAAAAGTAGAGTATGAAACAAGGCTGTTGACAATAATAGGCATGTTGTCTTAGCTGTCCTTTTGCCGCATTTTAAATACACCCATTGTTTATTCCATTGCATTTGCAGTGTATAAAGTACGATTTGTTTGTAATAACTGTTAGCAATCTGGATAAAGGAACCCCCTCCAGTCTCCCCTCGCCCCAAAAAAAAAAAAAAAAAAAAAAGAAAAAAGGATAAAGGAGCTCCCTTTCATCTTTTGTATCTAATGTAATATTTGTTTGTAATATTGGATAAAGGATCTACCATCGTTTACTATGTTACATTTTCCTGTGCTTAAAGTTAAGATTGTTGACTATAATGTTTTGCCACACATAGGATGAATCAATTCAGTCCAGCTTCGTTCTTGCAGGGAACTCAACCCGGTCATTAGGTGTTTGGTCAAATGCTCAAACAAGACGGAAGCGGGGGCCAGCCAGTGTGACAGTTTGGGGTTGTAATGTGGTTCTTTGGTTTTATTTGGACTCCCATCATCCAAACATCTCTTTTCTTTCGATATGTGCAGAAGCCATTGTTATTGCTTCAGATTTCATCTTAGATTTTATTGCCTGACAACATCCAAAAAATGGCAGTGAATGAAAATGAATCAGATGATTAAATAAATTTGCAGTCCCCGCTTGGTTTGATTTGGTTGGTCAAAGTTAGTTTATATTAAAAAAATGAGGTAGCCAATTATATTAGTAGAGTACACAGAGGAAACAAACGTTACTGCATATAGTGATTTTGTTTAGGTAAATTTGAAAGCTTGAACCTCACATTGGATTATCCATCTTACTCTACATAATAATAATTAAAAAAATATATATATAGTTTTTAAATGCATCTATTTTTATTAGTACTTCTGTTAAATACTTTTTATCTTCATTTTCGTAATCTTCAACTACCTTTACATAAAAATATATAAAATCTATTCGGTAACCTAAATTAACTTAATTGTTAAACACAAAGGATCAAAATACGTACAAATCTAGAAATTGTGGGAAGATGTGCAATGAAAATATTAACGTTTGGCTACTGAGAGAGAAAATAACATAAAAAATTTAGATGATTAAATTACTATTTACTTAGATATGTGGGACAGCTGTTGTAACTCATAACTCAGATATTTTATATTCGGCTATTCTGTAGCAGACACACCAATATTTCCACATTTTGAAACAAACTTTAGATGACACAGGCAGATGGTTAAGTTGATGTCAATGCTCTTGATAATAATATACCTTTTCTTTTCAAAATGCGCTTGTAATATATATATATATATATATCTATATTTATTAAACAATTACAAAATACAAAAATCTAAAGGTGGAAGGTCCAACAATCATCCTCAAACCAACTAATATAATAGAAGAA
Source organism: Carya cathayensis (assembly GCA_011037825.1). Lineage (NCBI taxonomy): Eukaryota > Viridiplantae > Streptophyta > Magnoliopsida > Fagales > Juglandaceae > Carya > Carya cathayensis. The sequence continues at coordinate 53,616 of QGSO01000554.1, forward strand.
AAGAATAAAAAAAGTGGAATTTGAAACTAATGGCTCTTACCCATTTCTCAGAAGCTGCTTAAAATGGTTTTTTTGCAGTCCAATAAATAGACTGCAGCACTATGCAGTAGATTGTGTTGTGTTGCACTTTGCTGGCAAGTTTGGTTGAAGAAAACGCTCACTTCCTTTTCCTCGCGATCTTTAGTTAGGATAAATAGCTATATAAGAAAATAGCATTCGACAGATGGTCCAATACATTGGCAAATAGCCCTGAATGGCTGTGAAGGCACATGGAAATCACAGGCCACTTCTGGTGATCAGAAAAGGTTTATTGGATTTGTAAGATCCAAAGTCGCTGATCCTGTTTTTGCCACGCATGGCAGCAAAACACGCACTGTGACGCGACAGTACATGGATCTCACGCGCTACTCGAATGGAAGAAAAAGTTTCTGTATGCGGACTCAACTGCGTCTATACAGCACTTTTCAGCGGCCCTTTATTTTCTACGTACGTACCCTGTCCAAACCCAACACAAGTTTGAAATACATGTTAGTCAATACTCCCAAAGTATACCGCGGCGAGACAAACCACATGATCATCAGTAAAAGCATATTAAAACTAAACTCAACAAGATGATCTAACTACTATCCTCCAATAATTTATATGAATGTATAGCAAGACGAGAAAAATAATTAATATAATGGATACGCGAGTACTCCTTGTTCTACATAGCTAACACGACAAGAGCTGATTTGTAAGAGAAGTTTAACACTTTTGAACTATAGATCTTTTCAATCTAACGCGTCGGCAGTGTAATACTCTTCCTTATAATCCTCAGAGATTCTAAAGGTATATATCCTCCATGTTGGCTTGCAAATAAAGGTTTTCTATGGATATTATAGAAGATGGAATATGCTAGTTTTCTGATGATGCAAAAGTGATGAAACTTGGGGAGCTCCCTTCAGTCCAATGGGCGGGCTAAGTAGGCGGAAGGAGTTGCTCCCACACCATGCGCTTGGCCAAACTTAACGTTCTGTTCGGAGCTCCGTACGTACATACATGCAAGATGATGATGTTTCATCAGTACCACCTTTGATCTGTACAGGAAAACATCAAGGATAACCGAGTGCATGAGATGGCAGCTCTAACCGCTCCTCAGCCCTCTGTATTGGACTAAAAGGAGCTCCTTTTCCTCCCCGACAATATGCTACACTCTCTCTCTCTCTCTCATTTAGAAGCTAGTAAAGATTAAGCAAAGCTGTTTGGGACATGGGTCCATCCCTAGCTAGCTCGTGCTTCCTTTTATATACAGCTTTTGATCACTCCCACAAATGGACAAAGCCTATTAATATTGAGGAATCCGAGCCTTCTGGAGTTAGAATAAAGTATATATTGCAGTAGAAATTTCTTTAAGGCCGATCACTATCTGTACGTGATGTAGCACTGTTTATCAATTTTGAACTATTCATTTAATTCTACAGGAAAAATAGATATTTTTGAATAATTTTTTGCAATGAAATAAATTATTTGCGATGAAAATAGACTTATTTTAATTATAAATAATCATTTCGTTGGAAATAACTAGTCGCAATTAAATAATTTCTTTATAGATATAGAATATATATTTATATATATATAACCATAGGAAAGGCAGTGAATATGATATTTACATTGCTTTTATAATTATAAAAAGAAAATTCTTGCTCTTTATAATAATTTTAAGGGATACAATTGTAACATCGAATTCATGTATTTTTTAAACATAAGCCCAGATATTTATATAAGATCGATATAGAGAAATGATAATTGCAGTCATGAGTGCGCAAGCACTACATAATTATTTTGAAAAAATAATGAATAAATACAGGTCGAACCACATGAAAGAAAAATTTAATTTTTTAATAATAGACTTCATTTTTTTTAAAACGACTGTACGGTAATTGTAAAGTACTCCCCGATTATATGTAGTATTACTTTAAAATATAATATATCTTACCGATATATTGTGAATTTAATTTTATTTTCAAGATAATATTTGGTGTGGTTGCTTATAACAGACTAAATTCATGGGAAGTACTCCTGAATAGTATATAATGAAGTTAAAAAAGAATAAAATGTGGGGACTTAAAATGATCATGATAACATGAGTGTTTAGCTATTGATTCTATATTATTAATAAATTTCCAAACAAAATAAGTAGAGTACTCAATATTAGACGATGTATTCGATCCAATTCTATTTCAATGCTAGCCTGGCTGATTTTGTTTATTGCACATGCTTACTGATCTATACCCAAAAACAAAAACTGAAACCTCTCGTATAAAGTGAAGCACGTAAAAGTATTTTTTTTTATCCCTATATTTTGAAATGAAAAATTATATTTGTAGTTCTATAAGTACCATGTAATCTCTTTAAAAAAAATGAATTAAGATGAAATCCATATAAAAAAAACTAACTTTTTAATAATAAATCTCACCCTTTTTCAAAATAATTATATTATATTTATAAATTTTCTAACTATATATAACATCACTCTTTTAAAATAATTATTTTCACCACCTTTCTTTAGGGCTCGTGATATAAATTCTTTTATCTTTTCCTGCGTTGGTTTCCCGTGAGCGTCCTTTGTTGCCAGCTTCTGCTCCTTATTCCTGGGCTAACAGTGATCAGGATCATGATGTCGATGAAATCTTAATCTACAATCTCATCGTACAACATGATATGATCGATCCCTAGGGACAGACCATGACCTCTTCTTTCCCAGTACTGGACAAACTATAGCTAGCTTTACGTCATCAAATATGTACTGATTGATTATGAATTGAGGTGCTGTCGTTTGCTTTGGCAATATCGCAAATATAAAATATATATATATATATATTTATATATAATATGGTGACTTTAAGAGATAAAGATCAGGAATATATGTGATCCAATGGGATCCACTTACCCTAGACTTTTTCGGGAATTCTTCTGGGACAGATGAATATCATGGATCCCGGTTTTGATCTATCTCTATCTCAGTTTGAGTCAGGTCTCAACTACATATTAGCACTAATGGCAAGAGACCTAGATTCTTATTTATATAGATACAGCTAATATGCTTTTTTGGTTTTTGGTCATCTTCAAATAAAAGTTTGAGAAATTATTTGTACCAAATACATCATAAGTCCCGTACAAGCATTTGTTAAAAAAGGACCCCACTTAAAAAGTGTAACAAAAAACTATTCTTTATTGGCGGGACTCACTTTTTTATAAAGAACTTATATAGAACTTATCTATTTGTATTTTTGTTTTAAACATTTGGAAGAACGGGGTTTCGAACTTCAAACCTCCATTTTGGAGGATGAGGGTTATGCCAATTACGTCACAGGCCTTTGACTTATTTATTTTAGACTTATACCTAATATTACGCGTATAAAACTTATCCACTTGAATTTTCCATGTTTACTTTAGCAATCTCCTCTAAAAGGATGAATCTAATCCCATGAAAAAAAAAAAAAAAATCTAATCCCTAATGACTATCATGCACCTTCCTCTCATATGTAACCTTGTCTATCAACTGTCACCTGACATCACGCAGAGGCCAATGTTTGATATCAATGCCTCTTTACATAAGAAAATTCAATATTAGAGTATACTCTCATTTCACTTTTATCATATTCTAATAATGTTAGTATTTATTAGCTTTTGAATTTTTCAGTTTCAAAAGGAAGAACTAATCTAATGACCAATATAATGCCACATCAACACAATCACATGCATATATATTCTTTCCATGCATACGGTACCCCTAGCTCCATCACTAACAAAATCAAATTCAACCTTGTTCTAGCTGATAATCTTCACTACTTCCATGGAGGTGATAAAAGACAATTAACATTCTAAACGACTAACTTTGAGGAATGAGTTTTATAATTACTTTCATCATATCAACACCTACCATATAGCATCAATGTTGGTAGTTTGAGCTCATGATGAAATTTTGAAAGAGATTCAGCTGTACGTAAAAGTACTTCAGTATCCTCTCGACGAGATTACAGGTATAAATTCCAGCCTTTATCATGGTTCAGCTCTTTTCCTTTTACTTCTTTTCCCTGCAATAAAGACAAAACAAACAGTAAAAGGTGGTCTGTTTAGGAACATCCTTGGTCTTTGATTGCTTTGTAACATGCATGGGAGTTATGTATCTATGGACGGTTCTCTTTGGGCTGATCTGAAACCTCGTATTGTCTGTATCTTCTTCAACCCTGATCAGAATTTGGCCAGATCGATGATCCTGATCATCATCAGCTTTATACGCAAATAAGCTAACCCTATATCCAATTGCTGTAGTAGGAGGCCAGGGAAAGTAATATGAATGCAGTCTGTACATGTAGAGGAGATCAAAGATTTTGCTGACAAGATCTTGTTGAGTTACGAGGAGAACTTTGTACGTATGTACAGCTGTGTTACTTAGTATTTGTCTTTGTTCCAGTATTCTTGGTCCCAAATGGTATTTTCTGGAGCTCAGAAGAATGGCTTCTAAATATCTTCCGCAAGACATCACCTCATTCCTTGCAAGATATTAAGCCTCTCAATAGCAAAGTTAATTGCATCAGTGGACTGACAAGCAAGCATATAGTACATAAGTTATTTGGATGGTATTGTCAATTAATTTGTTCTTGCTGGATCTGATTAGGTTTAATATTGTTAAGCAAATTGCTAACAGATTGAGATTCAATTACATTAGACTTAGCTGAATGATGAATGGCGTCTTTTTACTTACAAACCAATATATCTATATGGAGAACGTGCGTACATTTTATATCCCTAGAGCACTGGCATTAATTCAACTCATTTTACATAAAATTGCATGCATTGAATATTTAAATGCAAAATTATATGAATTTTAGCTGCATACAGTCGCAATCATCCCATGGTCATATTTGGGTCTTCACTGTACAAAAGCTGAAGCAATAATTTAATCAATAAAACTGGTTTACTCGTAACTACCAGACCTAATATTTTTAAGGTTGGAATATAAATGATCTTATTGGGCCGAAATTAGATTTAAGGGGTCAGCTCAAATTATTTGATGAATTATTATTTATTGAGGTTTGTATTATGTGGAATCCAAATTAGACCATAAAATAAATTTTATTTATTTAACAATATTTAAAATAGTACCATTGTTATTATATTACTATTGTCAAATTCTGTCTTTAATAAGTGGTTGATTTTAATCTGATTATGCTTATGATGGTGATGATTATTATTATTATTATTATTAATAAAAGGATGAAGATAGTGGGATGGTTTAAACTTCCCACGTTCTCCATCTCTCTCGGACGAGCCTTCAAAGCATGTGCAATATGTAGTGATCTGTAACCGTTAGTTTTTTTTATATATCTCTTTATGCAATTCTCTAGTCATAATAAGCAACTTTGTGATATCCCATATGATAAGGATAAAGGTAGGTACTGTATGAGATTTTACATTGCTTAGGATGGAGAAGTTCTTACTTGTTATAAGGTTTCAATGAGGCTTCAATTGTATCATTGACTTGTCATTTTGGAGTATAGATCATATGCTTTGGGTCTTTTATTGGAGCGTTACAGATGATATCAAAGCCTATCCTAACTAAAAATGTGAAACTTGAGTCATACCACCTACGATGGACTAGCTCGACGAGGATGTCGGGAATTTGATAGGGTAGATTGTGATATCCCATATGATAAGGATAATGGTACATAGTGCATGACATCCTACATTACTTAAGAAGGAGAAGTTATTGCTCTAAATAAGGTTCTAATGGGACTCCAATTGTATTATTAACTAATCCTTTTAAATTATAGGCTATATGGTTCGGGCTTTCTATTAACGTTACAAACCTTCTCTAAGATTTGTATTTTTTACCATCACCATAATTAAGCTACCAGCACCCTCACAGCCTCCCCTCAATGCCCTATTGCATGGAGCAACAACTAAGCCACACAACTAGTAGCTGTCATGAACATTTGCCTAGCAAGCATTCATCAAGCCACTGCAAGGGACGCCCAGCGCACAATGAGTCCACAACAACCATGGAGAACCACTCTCCGCTATTGAGCTATCTACTGCCTCCACTAAGTCCAGCAGAACAACCACGACAACTGAGCTATCCACTGCATCTACTAAGTCCAGCAGAGCACCCACACTAGCAACAGAGAGTACACCATCAGCTTCCAACAGAGCAACCACGCCTAGTGCCTTATTGGATGACACTCCAAAGGACTGCTTTGGAATCCCCTAGAATAGTGTTTGGTGCCTACCCTCTGCGTATGGCAAATGTACTATGTACTATTCTGTATTGTGGCCGACATGTTCTAACCAATTCTTTACATAATAATGGGCTCTCAGTAATGCACGGCTAGTGCTTGATTATATTCCTAGGAGAAAATTGTTAGGCGATTCCTTCTCTATAAATTCATCACTGTACACAGTTATTATGCATGAAAAAGAATTTACGAACTTCATTTTCTTCCTTGTGAGTTCTATATTTCAACTTGGTACCAGAGCCCAAAATCGACTAACGTCTAATTTCTTTCCTTTCTTTTTTTTTTTTTTTTTCTCTCACCTCTGTTCCCATCTCTGATTCATCTCAATGGCTGCCCAAAAACCAACCTCCGAACAAGAAATCTCCCATCCCTCCAAGATCCTACTTCCCAGCAACTTCTCCCATATAGTATCTGTCAAGCTCAGTACCGATAATTATTTACTGTGGCGAGCACAAATTATCCCTTATCTCCATGGCCAAGACTTATATCATTTCATCGATGGGTCCACCCCTCCTCCTCCTCCCATCCTTCCCATTTCATCACCCTCATCATCTGGACTTCCTCCTCCTAAACGGAACCCAGCTTACCTCCAATGGAGGCGCACTGATCAAATGCTTCTTAGTACCCTTCTCTCCTCCCTCAGCGAAACCATCCTTGCCCAAGTCATCACCTCCCGCAGCTCTCGTGAACTATGGGTTACTCTAGACACTATGTTCACCTCTCAATCACAAGCCAGAATCTTCCAAATTCGTCACCAACTCACAAACCTCAAAAAAGGCTCACTATCCGTGACTAACTATTATCGAAAAGTTCGTCTCCTCTTAGACACCATGATATCTGTTGGTGAGCCTCTTCGTGACTCCGAAATCGTATCCTACCTTCTCAATGGCCTCACCTCTGAGTTTGAATAATTTGTTATGTTGGTATCAACTCGAGCCACCCCCATAAATTCATCTGAACTTTTCAATCTTCTACTTACTTTCGAAAGCCGGGTATCAGTCACCACCATTCAACATGGTCTTCTCCCAACACCCCGTCAATATCACGACCCCATTCTCTCCTCAAAACTCACATCGTGGTCACAACAACTACCGTGGAGGAGGCCAAAATAATTATCAAGGTGGCCGTAGTCAAGGAGGTCACCACTCTTCTTCCAACTCACACTCTAATTCCCAAACCAGCAGACCCACATGTCAAGTCTGCAACAAACCTGGTCATGTAGCCTTTCAGTGCTACCATAGATTCGACTAGGCATATCAGTTTGAACCACCTCAATCACTCTCAGCTCATTACACAAGCTCACAAACGCTCTTGGACAACCAATGGTATCCAAACTCAGCAGCAACAAACCATATCACTTCCGAGCTTTACAACCTCAATATCTCAAGCGATCCTTACTTTGGACCTGAACAAATTCAAGTCGACAATGGAGCTGCTCTCCCGATTACTTACATTGGTGATTCAAAAATTTCTTTCTCCAACTCCAATTTCTCTCTTCATAAATTACTCTGTGTTCCCCAAATCACCAAAAATTTAGTTTCAGTTCAAAAATTCTGTCATGATAATGCTGTCTTCTTTAAATTTCATGACTCTCACTTTCTTGTGAAGGACAAACAGACGGGAAAGCCGCTCCTCCAAGGTCCAACTCATAATGGCCTTTACCTGTTTCCTCCAGCTCCACCTAAATCAACTCATGTTGCTCTCATAGGTGAATGCACTACTTTAGCACAATGGCACTATCGGCTTGGTCATCCCAACCTTCAGCTTGTCTCCCGCATCCTGCGCACAAAATGCTTACCATCTATCCCGACTCAATGTGATTTTTTTTGTTCTACATGTCCCCTTGCCAAATGTAAACAACTATCTTTTCATTCCTCTAGTACTCAGTCCTTAAGACCATTGCATTTAATTTTTGTTGATGTTTGGGGTCCATCCCCTCATATATCAAGAGATGGTTTTCGTTATTACATTTCTTTTGTGGATGATTTTAGCCGTTTCACTTTGGTTCTATCCCTTAGCCTCAAAGGGTGATGCCACATCCATGTTTCTTATTTTTCAAAAATACATTGAACGCCTGTTCAATACAAAAATTAAAAATATTCAAAATGATTGGGGAGGGGAATTTCGACCCATCACCCGTGTTCTCCAAACTCAAGGAATCACTTATCGCCTCTCATGTCCCCACACCTACCAACAAAATGGTGTGGTAAAACGGAAACACCGTCATATAGTTGAAACCGGCCTTGCCCTCCTAGCCACGGCCTCTCTACCTTACAAATTTTGGGCCGATGCCTTCCAAACCGCTGCTCATCTCATCAACCTTCTCCCCTCCTCATCTCTCAAAAATAAATCACCCCATCTTCTTCTCTACCACAAAGAGCCTGACTACTCTTTTCTAAAAGTCTTTGGTTCAGAGTGTTGGCCTAATCTCAGGCCTTACAATAACCACAAGATCACTTTTCGTTCCTGACCATGTCTATTTCTTGGTTACAGCCCCATTCACAAAGGATATAAATGCCTACACCTTGCCTCTGACTGAGTATACATCTCACATGATGTACTATTTAATGAGTCATCTTTTCCATATGCCAAACTCACCCCCTCATCCCTTCAAACTCTCAGCCTACCTGCACGTTATTTCCCATTCTCACTCAAGACACGTCCTACACTCACAACAATACAAGCCCATTGACCAACCAAAGCCCACCTCACACCAACGTACAACACAACCCACACACAAGTCCACTTACCACCCAAAACCCATCGTCTCCCATACCTCCCTCTTCTTCTACCATCCATCCCATAACTAGATCCTGACCAGACAACAATCTGCCCTCCAGATTACTCAATCGCACCCACTCCCTCGATCACCCATTATTACTCGCTCTAAGACCAACTCCTCCCGTCCTAAACTATTTCCAGATGATCAAGTCACTTACCTCCCACCACGTCATGCTCTCACCTCCTTCATTGAAATACCCGAGGAACCAAGCTCCTTCACCACAGCTTCTCGGTTCACAGAATGGCACAACGCCATGACCTCAGAATTTCAAGCCCTCATACAAAATCACACTTGGACCCTTGTTCCCCCTCCCCCTTCCTCTAACATCGTTGGTTGTAGGTGGATCTACCGCACAAAACATTGTGCGGATGGCTCTATTGAACGGCGTAAGGCGAAACTTGTCGCCAAAGGCTTTCATCAACAAGAAGGCATTGACTACTCAGAAACTTTTAGCCCGGTTGTGAAACCCACAACCATTCGGTTAGTCATCTCCCTAGCTATCTCTCTTGGTTGGTCACTGAGACAACTAGACATTTCAAATGCTTTTCTCCATGGTGACTTGACTAAAACGGTTTACATGTCACAACCAGTTGGTTTCATTCACCCTAACCACCCTCACTATGTGTGCAAATTGCAAAAGGTCATTTATGGCCTTAAGCAAGCACCCCGTGCTTGGTTTGCACAATTGAGCTCCAAGCTGTGTGAATATGGTTTTCTTCCATCCAAGTCCGATCCCTCTTTATTTGTTTATTCTTTTAACTTAGTTATTGTTTATGTTCTTGTGTATGTGGATGACATTATTGTCACTAGTTCTCATACTACCCAAATCGAGCACCTTATTCATTTTCTTGCTTCTATGTTTCCAACAAAGGATCTAGGAAAATTGTCCTACTTTCTTGGTTTGGAGGTGTCTTACCTATCCAATGGAATCCATCTCTCCCAATGGAATCCATCTCTCCCAACGGAAATACATCTGTGATCTCCTTTCTCTCACCAACATGCTGTCTGCCAATGGTATTACATCCCTCATGTCTGCCTCTTCCCATTTATCCATCACCGATGCCCCCAATTTTCTGACCCAACCTTGTACAGAAGTATTGTGGGAAGTCTACAATATCTCTCCTTAACCCGTCCAAACCTTGCCTTTGTTGTAAATAAGTTGTCTCAGTTCATGCATGATCCTAAAATGTCCCATTGGCAAGCTGTCAAAAGACTACTCCGTTACCTCAAGCATACATTAAATTTTGGTCTACTTTTTCAAAAATCCACTTCTCTTCAACTACAAACCTTCTCGAATGCTGATTGGGCAGGTTGCCCCGACGACCGCCGCTCTACTAGTGGTTTTTATATTTTCCTTGGTCCAAACTTAATATCCTGGAGTTCCCAGAAGCAACGCACTGTTGCACGATCTAGCACCGAGGCCGAATACAAGGCCCTTGCCAATGCCACTGTTAAAATACTCTGGGTTCAATCTCTCTTAAAAGAATTCTGGATTTTCCTTCCAAAACCCCCTATTCTTTGGTGTGACAACCTCGGTACCACTTACCTTTCAGTCAACCCTATCCTTTACTCAAGAACAAAACACATGGAAATTGATTTTCATTTTGTACGTGATAGAGTCGCAGCAAAAACACTACAAGTGGCTTTTCTTCCCTCCAAAGATCAATTAGCAGTTTCACAAAGCCAATTGCCTCATCTCGTTTTCACATGCTGCACACAAGTCTCACAGTTGTTGACATACCGTTAGACTTGCAGGGGCGTATTGAGCTATCTACTGCCTCCACTAAGTACAGCAGAACAACCACAACAACTAAGCTATCCACTGCATCTACTAAGTCCAGCAGAGCACCCACACCAGCAGCAGAGAGTACACCATCAGCTTCCACAGAGCAACCACGCCTAGTGCCTTATTGGATGACACTCCAAAGGACTGCTCTGGAATCCCCTAGAATAGTGTTTGGTGCCTACCCTTTGGGTATGGCAGATGTACTATGTACTATTCTATCTTGTGGCCGACATGTTCTAACCAATTCTGTACATAATAATGGGCTCTCAATAATGCACGGCTAGTGCTTGATTATATTCCTAGGAGAAAATTGTTAGGCGATTCCTTCTTTATAAATTCATCATTGTACACAGTTATTATGCATGAAAAAGAATTTACGAACTTCATCTTCTTCCTTGTGAGTTCTATATTTCAACATCCACGAACCCCTAATCGTCTCCTTCCTCAGCTACAAATAATGTCAATCACCACCTTCACGACAGCATCACCATGTCCAAATCGAGAGCCTCTGTTTTTTCAATACGAAAACAGAGCTCATGCCACCCTTAAAAACACCATCATAAGCTAGTGGTTTATGCTGAAACCATCGTAGTTGCTGCAACCATCCAAACTATGCACAACCGTGCACGACCATACGACCTTCCATGCACGCCACTATGAAGAGAGTTCCGCCACCACCCCACCTATGAAAGCAGCCACTGATGTCCATTAGAGGAACCCATCACGTTGGAAACAATTGAAAAGGGGCCATACACGTGAGCAGGGGCAAAACTAAAAAATCTGGTTTGAGGGGCAAAGTTACAAAAAAGATAATTTAGGAGCAGCCAAATACTAATTTTCATATAATCTATTTTATAAAAACACCTTTAAAATTTTAAAATTTTGAAGCCCTTAATGGTTCCTCCCCTGCACATGAACCGAGGCATCCATCCCCATCTCACCAGAAACCACCCAGGCAACCACTGAAACAGCTGTCCAGTTCAGTCCTGTCAACCTTGTGCCACCCCGGTAAGCTCTTGATTGTCTTTCACTCTTCCTCTCTCCTTCTTTGCTTCTTGGTTTGACAGGACCCGACATTTATCTCTCTCTCTCTCTCTCTCTCATAGTACTCCGCCACCCAACTCATTGTTGTCGTGCATCTTCCTCCCTCGGTAAGCCTCTACTGCACACTCCCCTTTTCTCCCTCATGTGCATGTTACTCTTAAGAGAAAAGAAGCCTATATATTCCATAACCCCAGTGTTTTACATAAGGGTAGACCTTTTTATTTTAATTACATTTATATCCTGAGTGTAATCCATATGCTATTCAGACATGTTCTCTTTACATGGGACTGGGCTTGGATTTAAATTAAACCACGCATTAATCAGGTTATGTTCAAGATATTCAAATATTTTATGTTGAGCGTAGTTTTAATTGAGTAAATTTGCTAGCCTAGAAACTTATGTTTTACAGAAAATATTTATGATATTAATCTATATTACGAAATATTAATTTTTATAATTTGATTTCAGTGATAAATAATACAGAATTTAAATTTAGCTTGAACGCTTTAATCAGTGATCAAGTTTGAAATTTACCTTTGCTATTTATTTTAATAGAATTTTAATAATAATACTATTAAAGTTGTAAATTGAAAATAAAGAAATATGTTAAGAAAATTTAAAATATATTAATATTTATTAGATATTTTGTGAAAGTGAATAATTATATCAGTCAAAAGAAAATTTAGCCCGTTTTACGAATTGAGATTTCACGAATTGTTTTAATGGATTTGTATAAAATAGTTTGAATACTTTACTAAATTATATTTTGATAGTGAAAATATGTTATTAGTATTTGAATAGTTTTAAGATATAAGCATTCATTAATTTTCGTATTAAATAGAATATTTATTTGATTATTTTCTACATTATGAATTTAATTAAGTAAGATATTAGAACACATTTTTCTAGACAAATGTACTGACATTTAATATTTCATATAGGTGACGAGTTACGAAGTGAGATTCAGGAAGCAGCATTGTGATGTAAGTAGCTTGATCATAAATTAGGATTAGTATATAGTTAGAGTACTATTACTAAAGCCAATTCTTGATAACCTCTTTTAGGTACCATGTATGTCACAATTTATGCAAGCATATCATTCATCATAGTCCATAAACATATTAAATTTTGCATCAAGTTTAATTCAACATTTTATAATTATGTATGTATTATATAATTTATGCAATGTCTCGCATTGCATAAAGACACATAGGCTTTTTATGATCAAGTTAAGTAAGTTTTCTTAGGATTAAGTGTAAGATAAGATAAGTTTTATAAAATGGCTATGTAGATGCATGGTACCAATGGAATTTTATGGATGGACGTACAAGCCACAGACCTAAGAGTGGTCCACCATAGTATGTTAGAATATTATTATCGATTCCCCTTGTGACCATTGGATGTGGGGCTGGTGGACAATCTCGTGGACTAACTATATTGGACAGTAAGATAAGTATGATAAGTTAGATAATTAAAGATAAATTATACATGACATAAGCATATGTATGAATAATCATGAATTTAAATTCTCAACCTGAAATGTTTTATGAAAAATCCTACATTTATTGTGTTGTGATGGGTTTCTTACTGAGACTTTGGCTCATTTTAGTTTTATTTTATGTTTTTAGCCACCCAGATGAGGATGATCAATATGAGCAGGCGGGCTAGGCTTAGATGGACCAATTGGATTTAATTCTAGGCTTTAATTATTTATTTACTTGGATTTATTAAATTACTAAATATCTTGCATTGCTTTATTTAGGAAAGAATGTGATATCTCTAACTCTAAGGATGTTAGGGATAGGGGTGTTACATTATTGCTTCCTTGTCTCTAGTGTAGAAGAGTTGTTTAGTTTAATTATACAATTTGTCTTTGTCAGTCATATGTTAATTATAATTTGATTATAAATTAACATATGATTGGCATAGAATTATATAATGTAATGCTAATGATCTAAAGGGCAAGAGATCGAAGTTTAAGATTTTGAATTCTAGATATTTTCAATCTAGCATGTCATCAGCATGGAGGTTATATCCTCCATATAGTATCTTCCTATAGAAATACTCATTTCTCCTCTTAAAAGGCCTAATAGGAAGAGTAGGCTAACTCTTTATAAAGCCCAGGATGAGTTTGTTCCTAAGCCATGTGGGACTCCTCAATATGCCCCCTCACGTGTGAGCCGGTATTTCCGGTACCATCATCGTGGGTAGGTCTCAGGAGCCCATCATTGATCATAGATTAGCCTGCTCTGATACTATATAGAAATATTCATTTCTCATCTTAAAAGGCCTAATAGGAGGAGTAGGGGAACTACTTATAAAGTTCAGGATGAGTTTGTTCCTAAGCCATGTGGGACTCCTCAATACTTCCTAAAGCTAACAAAATATAAATTTTGAAGAACTAAGAAGAAGACGAATTATAGATGGCCAAAGATACCTTAATTTAGTGTAGGAGATCAAGGATTTGAACCAATCCAATACCGTCATTAATCTCTTCTCCAATTAAATTCTATTAAGTTACTAAATTGTCAATAATAGAGCATAATAATACGTATACTGACATTAATGATTATGAAGAAATTAAAGGTTCTTTTATGAAGTCCCCATCAAAAGTCATTCATTCTAATCTTCTTCGTCCGAATAAAATATTATATGGGATTGTAATCTATATGCTGATCTTTGATGTTGAAAAATTATCTAAGGCTAAAGATCAGGATACTGATCTTGTGAATCAAAAAGATAAAATTATTGCTATATATGATCAATCATTAAATGTCCCTTGGCACGTTTGACATCAGGACTCTTGTAATGCTTAGAAGCTGCTCCTTTCATGAATATTTCATCATTTTGGTATCACGTACTATTAATCATTGTCTATTTTATGTCTTTTAAAAACATTTGTTCAAATGATATATTTTTTTTACACATTGTCCTAATTTTATGGGAAAACTGTTTCAACACATTACATATTAATATAAGTTTCTTCATACTGCTTACATGATAGGATTTGATTTGCAAATCATGTTTGATTTTTTGAATTATTTCCATTCAGAATTCCCATTTCCTTCAAGAGCACTTCTAACATTTTTATGATATCCTAATCCAAACTAAATCAAAACATACATACATACGTTCATGAGTGGATGGGATATTTAGGGCCTCAAATGAATAAACCCATATATTAAAGGGCCCAAGTCTGAGAAACCAAGGGCTGATCTATAAGCCCAAGAATTGATCCTATTGATATGCATTATAGATAAAAGAGAATAGATAATACCTCTGACTCATTAGGAAGGTAATTACTCTACCTTACACGGAGAGTCTCCAAGATAAACTTTGGAGACTAGTTGTTATCATTTGCATCACGCTCCTATAAATAACAGTACCCAAAGGTAACGTATTGACTTTCTCTCACAAACTGATATTGAGACCACTTTTCTCTAACTTAGGCATCGAAATTCCACTGGGCACCCCGTGCCGCCTTTTCTTTTTGTTGCAGGTCATCCATACTGTTGGTGGTGTGAAACACGTCCTTAACAATGGGGATACTAGATCTATTTGGGTACCTTTTCCCATGTGTACGTCCATAGCAAGCATATATCATGAGAACATTTCACCTCAATGATCTCCTTGTTTCAAACCTAAATATAGCATATATAGAAAAGTTCCCAAACATATCATGACTTCTCCTCGTTTCAGACCCACCCCTTTCAAGCTAACAGTGCCCTCCAAATTAATATATGGCCACTATATTCTTTTTCACAAAAGATAACATTTTGTCCAATTATTGTCGTTAAAATGAACAAAAATTAGGTGAAAATAGGTTATATATGTGACATAATTTTGATTTTCCATTCTAATCTAATGTAAAATACCTATAAGTTGAAAAATAAAAACTGAAAATTTACACAAATTTCAACAGTTTTGTACAAGTGTCAATATCTAGGGCAGAAATTACACTTGGATTGCACGATTATTGGACCTAATGGTGCATTATTCCTGATTCATTGGGCCTTATTTTGAAACCAATTAATGGTGTCCATACATCCTTTAATTGGGTTCCTAACACAACATAAAGTTAGTATTCGTGATCAGCTTTTTTCTCTCATGAACTGATTCAGTCCTCTTAATTAAGAACCTTTAATGGTATATATATTCATGAATTTGCAAAGAGTACTAGAAAGAAGATGTTTAATGCTTTCATTTTAGTAAGTACTAGAGAATACAAATATATATATGTGTGTGTGCGGGCGCGCGCAAGAAATGATCATTTTAAACCCAAGCAACTAATTGTGCTATAAGAAAATTGCTTATTTGCGATCAGTTATTTCCAACGAAGTATTTTCAGCTAAAAAAATTCTGTTTTAGTCGTAAATAATCATTTCATTGCAAAAAATTAATCACAAATACCCATTTTTCTTATTGTACTATTTAATGGCTTCGCCTGGCTAATTCCTCACTCAATACAGGTTCTTCTAGCTGAGGCTGAAAAGGCCTCTAGCTCCTTGGATGAGCCTACGTACAATTTTTCACCTCATCATGCAAAAGTTATATTGAATGGTGCCATTTGATGAATGATAATTTAATCACTGCTTGGGTTGACGTACATTACAAAATAGGAGTAGTTGCCACTTACAAATTATTCTTATAAGCTGCAAATGGGTTTTTCGTATCAAAAGAAAGGCTAATGGGTTTATTGAATGCTATGTCCAAAGCCCACATTGTATACATGACTACAACATATAGCCCTTTTTGCAGCCAGATTTTCGTTTGCGGCAGTTCAAGTTTCATTGCTATAAGTCATTTGCAATGCTTTATTTATTGCCACAAAATACCATTTATTGCGACCAATATTTTTCGCCATAATTGATCTTGACAGCATGTTCATTTCCCGGTCTTTACAATGAGATCACTATATATTATAATGCTGCTAAGGGGTATAACCGGTCATGTTTGGTCTGATTTTAGAAATTTAAGAACTCATATGGACCAATTCATCACCGAAACTAAAATTTTTGATTTTTCTACTTTCAATTTGATCCATTTTTTCGGTTTACTGTTTACACGTGTGGTACTACCTAAGTTGAAACTTGAGAGCTAGTTTCTCTGAATATACTTGTTCTGCATAAGTTTACCATTTACATATGTGACATTACATGAAATTTCATATTATTTTAATTTTATGTTATAAGATTAAAATCTATTTTTTATATCAAATTTTTTTAAAAATTATAAAAATAATTTTATGTTATGTCAACTGTTATATTAATTTTATGTTATAAGATTAATAAACATGAAAAATAAGATTAAAACTTCATATTATATGAATTAGAAATTTAGCATATAACATATAATATAATATAAAAAATTATACATAATGTTAAAAATATCTTATATATAATATAAAAAGTTAATATATATCAGTGCAATTCAAACGATTCCAAACCAGTTTTATTTCTTAAGAATTGGCCGGTAGCAGACCGAACCAACCGGTCGGTCAATTCAATTAGTTTTTTTATTTTTTATTTTTACACATCTATTGCTAATGCTACTACATGATATTGTAGGATTTGCGACAACACTACTTCGATGCAAAAAGTCCTTTGGAACTTAAATTTCCCTTTCATTTTTTATACCCAGGCCGATACTCTCTCTGTTGAGCAATTAGTGTTTTGTTACCCCTACGTACGTTGTGCACATATGTTGCTATGCTATTGCCGCCTCGATTTGCCAGTGAGCTTCATCTCTCTCTGCCTGCCTCTCTCTCTCTCTCTCTCTCTCTCTCTCTCTCTATTAGGCTACCCTATTGTCACACTGCTGCAACACAAGGCTTCATGTTCTACCACTTCTTCTGTCGTGATTAAGCTTGATCCCTCCCTCTTTCCACTCTGATTATCGCATTAATCGGTTTCTCTTACTCGTCTCCAATTGTGCCACTGAACTTGCTACACACTGCACTGCCACACCATTTTCTGCAATTTCTTTCCCCCTCTCGGTTTTCTTCTCCTTCTCCTTCTCCATCATGTGTTCCCTCTAATCCCTCTGATAGCTATTTTATAGATGCATGGTATATAATTATGAAAAATTGCGGTTAGAACAATGGCAACCTGGTCGTGGCCTTAGCTTTTATAGGTGGTCATTATGAAATCATGTCCTCTATTCAACCATCCACATCCACTTGTTCAAATTGCTTTATGAGTTTGTATAACAGGGTATTATGAAAACTTGTTCACCAAGTTTTCTCCATCTCCAATGCCATATTCTACACTATCGGCAAAGTAAATAGAAATCCCATGGGCATTTGATAATTCTATAATACTAATTGACATGATCAAATGGATCAATCGAACAAGATGACCATTTTGTTCTAATACCTGATTTTCTTTGTATAATATTGCGATGCTTATATATAGATTCAGATTATAATTTCTCTAGAGTAATTGTTTTTCCTACCATTATTGTGGTGCCCCCGACCCCCCACGTGTGATTTGGAGGGAGTCGCAATGTCGAGGTGCTTACCACACAAATCACACACCCCCAATACAGTGTGCAAGTGTGTGCGCACATGAAATATGTGTATAGTTATATATGCAGCAGAAAATAATAAGGTAGTCCAGACTAGGGGTGAAAATCGGTTCGATCTAGTCTGGAGGGGTGATAGACCAAAATTTTCGGTTCATCATTTTCCTCATACCAGTTCGATCTGGTCCGTTATTGGTTCGGTCCAATTATTATTTTTTATTTTATTCATCTTTTTTTTTTCAAATAGATTAATACAAAAATTTACTTAAATTACCAAATTAAAATTAAGTGAATTATTAAAATAGATTATGTAATTAACTCATTAAAAATATATTTATTTGGTCAATGATAATTAATTAGATGAAAATGATATCATTAACTTATATAATTACTATATAAAAGTAGTATATTAAATTATTAAAAATATTTTTAAAATATATATAGGAGTTTGTCTAATCCGATCCAAAATTTATGGACCCTGGGACTAGACCGAAGACGGACCAGCTTAGGACCATGACCGACTTGCTTACACCCCTAGTCCAGACTAAGTACCAAAAATTTTAAAATACAATCCAATAAAGAAGTTTTCAAAAGATTATTACAATCATCCAGTTGAAACAATAAAGTAAGAATCCAATCAGGTACAATGGGGATAAACCCCAGGTTACCACTCCTTAGATGGGGTTGATCCCTCATGCTTATAGACATCCTCTGGATCAAACAGTTCCGTGAAATAGAACCGCAAGTGGGGAACACCATAATGAGAATTCACAATCTCAACAAATAAATCCATATATCAACCACCAAAAAATACAAACAATTGAAAAATAGATAACCATATGCACATGACAGGCATAAAGATTATTCCCAAAATTTACTTTTCTTTTACCTTTACCAGAAAATATTTAGACAACGCCCTCACACAAAAATTCCATTTTATACATAGAAAATATTTATTTCTTACAGTATGCACTATGGTCTCCCCTAGGGACCACCCATACACTCTGGCAACTTTCATCACACCATAGATAACAACAGTGCTTGTGACTTCGTAATGAGTGATGCCCAACTCCGTGCTTGGCGAGTACATTACCAGGCATTCTTTAGCCTCTACTAGCAGAGAGGTCACAAAGTCGGCACGAGAGCGTTACCGTCTTGTCTGAGCCCCGTTTTTGCCTTGCGATAACTCAAGGGATCTCACTTAGTTTAACATACTCCTGAGTAAACAAAGGAGCTCCACTAAGATAATGCCCTATCTCAGTTTGGGGTCGTCTATACACCCACCCGCAAAATAAGTTTTTAGATCTTTTATACCAAAATCACAGTTTTTTCCAAGTTTACAGCACAAACGGAGAACATAACATAACTAATACAATTTAATGACATACAATAAATAAAATGCAAATATGTAATATGCATATATTGGATGACATGGCACAACATAGTTCAACATACAACACAACATAGCACACAGTTCATAGTTTCACAATTTCAAAACTACACAAGATTCTCAACACTTCCCCGACCCTTGGCCAACAATACGCACCAACTACAATTTTATCCTAATGCTTCACAAGCTCCCCGACCACTTCTCATTCACAACCAGACTGCAACAATATTTAGATAGTAATATATTCCACATTAGTATTTCGAGGGTCAATCTCAAAATGTACTTACAATGCGGAAGGCATTTTTTGGATGCTTGAGTTCGCTGTCTAAGGTATCTCATGTGTGCGTGCGCGTCACTACAAGATGGAGAAACGGTTAGTTAAATCTAATAATGCCTAAAAATTAATATAAACTGTGGCACATAGCTTATTATGGTAGTGCCAAGAGTGGTGAAGCATGACAACAATAGTGGCGACATGATGGAGACGAGAAGATTTGGAGGAAATAATGGAAATCTACGACTGAGAGGGCTTATGGTGACAAAAGATGTAACAGAGGGTAGAGGAAAGGGATTTCGCAGAAGTAGATGGCACTAGGTGGCAGCTCCAAACCCTAAAGGAGGGTTCTAGGCACAGTTTGGGTAGATTTCATGGGGGAAATAGGTCAAGCAGAGGGGAAAGGAGGAAGCTACTAGGAGTGGCAGCCCACAACTGCGAGTGGTGAATCTTAGTTAAAGATTTTCTAACTAATGGGGAAAGAGCTCCATAGTGAGATAGAGACCAAGAGACCTAGGGAATGAGAGAGAGAGAGAGAGAGAGAGAGAGAAGGCCAACAAATGAGGAGCAGTGGTGGCACGGCTGCAGAAAGCGAAGTAGCGATAGAGACGAAGGTAGGGGCAGGGATCGAGACAAACCGTGTGGTATGTGTCTTCTCAGATGATGGAGAGTGGTGTTTGACACAAATGGCTCAATGCAGTAGTGGGTGATGGTTGGCCGAAACACAAATCATAGGAGAAGGAGATAAAATAGAGAGGGAGGGTCTGCGGGTTTTACGACCCAATCTTGTATTCCAATAGCAATGGCTAACGGTGGCTTTTGTGATGGATGGCTTCTACTACGGTAGTGGAATGGAGAGGGAGAAAATCGAGAAAGAGACTAAGATGGACAGAGATGAGGGAGGACAAGATTGAGAGATGAGAGGAGAGAGCTTACAGACGGCTTCATACGATGTTGTTGGTAACAAAAGTGCATGGCTTGTGCTGTGGCGGTGCACAAGGAGAGAGACTAGAGAGACTTCGAAGAAGGGGGTGTGAGGGAGGAAGAGAAAAAAAAAAAAAACTTAGGGTTTTCTCCCCCTGTACAAAACAGTACCGTTTAGTGGAAAGGATTGTGCCTTGATTTTTCATTCCTCAACTGGGCTTCCACACAGGCCAAGCTCTCAACACTATCACACACTCAACAACTCTTAATGAAAAAATCTGCCCATGGGCTTCACATGGGTTGGGTTTCATAGTTACAGGGCATTACTGACAAACGAAATGCTATATTTGAGTTCAAAGTTATAATCATGCAGGAAAAGTTTCCAAATTTAGGAGAAAATATAAGCCAACTAGTAAAAGGAAGTCCAAATACTCAAGTGATGTTTGCTGAGCTGATGGTAAAGTCTCCAAAGTTACTACTTAGGTGTAAGTGCTATTTCTACCTTCAATAAATTGCTTTCTACCTTCAATAAATTGAGATCATACCCCTCTTTAACACATGTTTTGGGGAGGTTTTGAAAGTTTGTAGCATTTATCATAGCAATTTTTAATAAATGCCTTGACAAGTGTCTTATAGTTATAATTGGCAATGCTCTCCTCCTTTCTCCTGTATTTTATAATTGGGTATGATTGCTTACATATAGGGTACAACTTTGTTTTATTTATCCCATATTAAAGCAAAACATGATGTGTATTAGTAACACATATTGATATCAATATTTTCTTTAGATAGATAAAAGTTAGATGCACTTGACCAATAGGTTTAGGTCAACAGAATATGCCTAAGGGGTTAGGAAATTTCTAACAATTGTGAGAGGTCATGCTCTAAAAAACAGTGTCAAGTGTCTATGTCTTACATGTTGCAATTATTTTTTTCACAATATACATGAGGATGTAACGCCATTTATTTATTACCAAGATTGACCTAAGTTGCACTGAATGGATCTTTCATGGAGAGCAAGAATCTATGAATTTTAACGATGATGAGGAAGATTATGAAGATGGTGGTGATCATGGTTATATTGATGACATAGACGCCATGTTAGGAGACATTCGTGCTGCCACCATCGTGAGTGTTGACGAGGACATGGCTCCACACAGTGGGTGACCTAGCTTGATCAAACTAGAGGCAAGCACTTTTGATACTTTGTTGGAAGATGCCTGATGTCTACTGTATGATGGTTGTACAGCCTTTTCAAAACTGTCATCCATTGTGAAGTTATCTATATCAAAGCAGTTGGTGGCTGGAGTGTTAAGTCCTTTAACATGCTCTTGAAACTATTGAAGACTGCCTTTCACAATTCTGACTGATTCTTTTGATGCTACATGGTCATTGAAGCAAGAATTGGGTTTTAGGTACACAAAAATATGTGCATATCTAAGCGACTGCAGACTATATTATAAGGAAAATGCCAACCAACAAGAGTGCCTTAAGTGTTAGAAGTTTAGGTAGTTGTACATGTAAATGACCAGTACCCCAAAAGGTATTGTGGTGTTTCTCACTAAAGCCAAGGTTGCAGAGACTGTTTTTGTCCAAAAAAACATTTCTCCCCATGCAGTGGCATCAATCCCAAAGGGTGGGGATGAAAACACATTAAGGCATCCTACAGACTCTGAGGTGTGGACCTCATTTGATAGATATCATCGCTAGTTTGCTGAAGATGCTCAAAAATTCAGGCTTGAGCTTGCAAGTGGTAAGTTCAACCCATTCAATAATATGAATAAATTGTATATCACATGACTTGTTATTCTAGTTCCATAGAACTTGTCGTCATAGTTATGTATGAAAGATTTATTCTTCATGCTGTCATTGCTCATTCCCGGTCCTAAATCACTAGGTAATGAAATTGATATTTACTTATGCCTTTTAGTCGATGAACTCATTGATTTGTCGGAAAATGACATAGATACATATGATGCCATGGTGAGGCAAAGATTCCGATTGTATGCAATTTTATTGTGGAAAATTAATAATTTCCTCACATACAGTAATCTTACCGGGTGGAACTTAAAACATAAAACGTTGCTTGGTAGCTAAGATATGGATGTTACGTATACTTATTAGTCAATATAAAGTGTCACAATATTCTCCTCTTAAATTCGTGACTGCATTCTTGTTGGGTCATTCCATCATTGATGGCATAGCTTAAGTCCCACACATATGGTTGGACTAGGCTCTAATACCATTTGTAATGGTTTAATATAAAGCCTAAGCCACATTTGAGTCATACTCCAAAATAAATAGTCAATAGTATAATTGGAACTCCATTGAAATCATTATATAGAGCACAAACTTCTTATTTTTAATCAATGTGTGATGCCAAACAACATCTACACTTATTAGTCAATATGAGATATCATACAAAATTTTTAATTATAGTTTAAATTACTGGTTTTGATACTTTAAAGTGTGCAAAACTTCTTCAAGTCTCTTTTCTAGTTAGTTTATTATAAAAGTGTTTATCGTCAAATGAATAGTATTTTGTATTTGATGGGCAAAATTACTTATTCTTAAGGTTTTCATGTAGATAGTCGTTGCCTCTTGGGTTTTTTTTAGAGGAATGTTACACAACCTCCCAACACTTCACACTCCACTTTTTTTTAATTTTTTAATATTTTTTTAATATTTTTTTTGAATTTATTCTTTTTAAATTAATTTAATTCTTTTATTCATTATTTATATATTAAATATTTGATAAAAGATAAAATAATAAAAATTAAAAAAAATATGGAGTGTGGAATGTGTGTAAATAGTAGGAGGTTGTGAAGATTTTTTCTTTTTTTTATCCATCTTTTTCTTAATGTCTATTTTCTCTTAATTAAATTGTATTGTCTCTTAAATAAAAGAGAAAATCTTAAAAATGGATGCGGTGAAAAGTTTGATTTTATACCCTCCAATAGACAGCAAACACATAAGCGATCTAGATTATTTACGCTAGAAACGATCTGAGGAAATAATCCTCCCGTACAAAGATTCCCTCCCCCCTCAGTCGCTCTCTCTCTCTTTCTCCTTAAGCATGTGTCTCTTTCTTTCTCTATCTCCCCCATAGCTCTCATGTACGAAGCAAGAATTTTTCACTATAGAAAGCTTGAAGTTTGATAGAGTTTGAGGAACAAGAACCATACTTTTCCATCCCAATGTTTGAGGACAAAATTCCTTTTCTTCAAATGCTACAGAGCGTGGGATCCCCGTGTTTCTTGCCCATCAAGGAGCCCACTTTCTAGACATTGTTGAGATTACAAACCTTAAGAAGCCTTGGGATGGAAACCCAAATTCCAAATTCAGTCCCTAGAGTTTGAGAGTTTAATTATCAATGACGTTAATGTGGAGCTACATGATTTCCCCATCTCATACGGCATGGCTTGAGAGAGAGAGAGAGAAAGATGCCAACAAATCTATAACAGTACGCAATCGATTCTAAGCTAAATATGTTAGATAGTGTAAGTGTCACCCTTTCATTAGAGAGTGTAAATTCCAGCTTTTCACCACATCCAGTTTGTAGCACCTCTCTAAATAAAATTATATTTTTACACTCGAGGTAAATTAGGTAAATTCAGTCATTTCCTTGTGCTATGACTAGCTTATGAATAGGTTCCTGTACAAATGTCTTAGGAATAGCGTCATATGGTATGAGTTTTTTTTTTGTTTTTTTGGGACATGAGGAAAGGTACTATACATGAGTCGGGAAGATCAGTTTTATGATCAAAAAGAAATTCATCTCCTTAAAACAAGTTAACCATTTTCTTTACAGCTGATCATCATGTGCAAAACAAATACATGCCAACATCTAACAAATACTAAATTTAACAATAGTTATATATATGCGGCCTCTTGGCTTAACTTGTTTAGAAACCATGTTTTATTTAACCAATCTGTCCTTGATTTTGCTACCTTCGCTATTATGAGATTAACAATTATTCTTAAATTGATTGTTAATAGTCTTTTGGGTACATTAAACTGTAAAAACCAGTTTTTCTTGTAGTACTGTTTATAAATTACTAAAATCTAAAACACTTTCATATTGTTTAATTCATTATCATCTTAACAATTGTTGTTTCTCCTTAATGATTCTTTATATTAATGATCCGTTCTAATTGATATGCATTTTGATTGTTGTATTTTATTATATAAAAAATGCAGCAACACTTCCACATGAGTATCCTAGGTCCGCGTGCGTGTGTGTGTGTCTATAAATATATATATATATATATATATTAATTAGAGTTAATTATTTTCCAGCTTGCTCATGCTTTATGTTCTCATTTGGATCAAATATATATATATACATTGTTAACTTTAAAAACGATTAATCACATTTTGAACACGTACATATACTTGAGAAATATATATATATATATATCGAACAATATCATGACATTCTTCCTCATGCAGTACATTCATTATTAGTTGCATTAAATCTCAATGAATGCCTTGGCCAGCAGGCCGATCGATCTAGCATTAGATCAATTAAATACCATCCCACCCTGATTACAAAAAATAAAATACAAATACAAATCCCAACCTGCTAATAATGAAGATTGATTTATGTCGCTTGGAGAAATGTACAATTATTTTGCAGAAGTTTTATAGTAGTCATGGTAATGCAGGATCAGCCGCAGGATAAAATTAAAGCTATATATACATTCAAGTTTGAGCAGTACTTGAAAAAGAAGATCGAGTTCCTGGTCAGACAAAAAGAAAAACACAGATTCGATCGGCAACAACTCTAAGAAGCTCATGAATGCTTAGAGTACATGCATGGGCTCAAAAGTAGTAGTACTGGACATTAATTAGTCTTGTTAGAGATCAGAGAAAGAGACAGACAGAAACAGAGAATTAAGGAAGAGTTAAAGGGAGCTAACGAGCAGGTAATTAGCAGGCTAGCTAGCCATCTTATTCTAATTTTTCCAAGCAAACTTGGTAGTTAATTGGCGGTTATTTGTTGATCAGGTAAGCTGGAAAATTAGAAGTAGTAGTAGTAGTAGTCTCGGCCATGAGCATGGACGTCTTCTTAACAAACCTTCCTTTCATTCTCGGCCTCTTCTCAGCGTTCAGTTTCCTTACTTCGTACCTTATCTTCTTCGAGAACAAGCGTGTCCTTCTCTTCTCTCTGTACCTCGATACTCTTGCTTCTCGACACCCGTCTGTTCGGCCTCCAACTGATCCTGTTTCCCCATATGGGTGATGATGAACATCTTTAGGGCACGAACCCTGTAATTATATATTTCAGTCAGACACATGCATATATCAATACCAAGACTTTCCTATAAATCAATCTGACCCTAATTAAAACTAACTAAACAACCTACCGAGAAGCAACATCTATATATGGATATTTGCGGTATGGTGTGGAGCTTAGTGTCAGTACATATGCAGAGTGGACTATTAAACTAAGTTCCATTATATATATGATCATGCCTTTTAACTGATTATAGATTCTGCCCTTCCCTTGGCATGTGGATTTTGTTGAAAACCTAACCCCATCTATCTTCTGCTCATATATATCCATGATCTATAAGATGCCTGCAGCCTAGTTCATTTTTCTTTTCCCTTTTTTGAAAAACTATGGTACCGTGCACAAATTCATGATGGTTGGCTTCAGATCTATACAAGAAGTGTGCTACATGAGATGACTCATCTAATTAATGAAATATGTTATCTAAATTAAAGTGTAAACTATTAGTTGTTCAATGAGTAGGACCTGAAAATGGGGCGTGTGTGTGTGTGTGTGTGAGAGAGAGAAAGATTACCATGATGTTCCGCCAACAGTTGTCAGGATTGAGCTCCGGTCGTGTTCCTGTTGTCCATGGAGAACGTTGGCCGGGCCAAGCTGTAATAACTTCCTCATAGTTTAGCCTCAAAAATATCTCCCTCTTCATCTCCTCGTCGCATCCTTGATCACCATTCATCATTTTGTTCTCCGCCATGGGAATGACCTCTTTCTCCATCTCCTGATCTCCAAAATCAACGTAGAACTCAATATCAGGTTCCTCTTTACAATCTAAAAGTCCCAATCCTTTGATGTCGCAAGAATCTTCGTCTAGTCCTTTTCCTAATAGGCACTCGACATCAGCAGCAAAATTAGCAAGCTCCATATCCGAGGACAGAAACCCATGTAACTCATCCAATTCACAAACCCCATCGTGTCCATTATCTTCAACCACCTTTCTTTCCACTTCATCACTCCCCATAGTGGTTCTTTCATCATCAATCGTGTTCTCCATTTCATTGCAAAATTCGGTGGCAAAAGGGTCGAAGATAGGAACCCGACAAAGAAGTTTTTCATCATTGCTGCTGGCCTCCTGCGAAACTTCTTCACTGCCAATCTCAGGAACACAAGGCAGAAGGTCCACGGATTTCTCTTCCTCTTTAGCCTGTTGCACCAATACAGGCTTGTTATGGCGAGGGGTTCGTGCCTTTCGCGTGAAACCCCGGTGCCATGCTGGTGGAGAATTATCATCAACTACTGCAGAAATATCGTTGTTGGCTTTCACAGATGAGGATTGGAGCCGAACCCTTTCGTGTCTGCTTGCTAGCAGATTAGCAGAGTGAACCGATGCATCACAAGCCTGGCAAAGGAAAGCATCATCAGCAGCACAAAACCAGCGAGCCCGCCTACGTAAACAGCTGTCACAAGCTCGTGCCGTCTTGCCTCCCATGGCATTTGCGGCTTTCTTTTCAGTAATCATGGAAGAAATATTCTGATCCTGAGCAAAATGTTGAGGGAAACACAGATAAGATGAGAAATGTTTTGGCAAACCCGGATTGTTTTCTGACTATTGCCAAGTCTCTCACACACTAAGGAATATTGAAATGTCCTCTCTATACTTATTTAGAATCAGGGGGGCCCAATTGTTTAAATTATTGTGTGGGGTTTGTGCGAGAGTGTGGATGTTAGGGCCACACAGGGCACTTTTCATTCTGTTCACAATCGTCTAGGTTGTTCTCTGAAGCGAGCCCCATGCACTTTTGGTGGTTTTCTACAGGAAAAGATGAAGCTTTTCCGGGCCCATTACTTGGCCTTATCTCAGTGTTTATCGGCTAAGGTTTTGAAGTCCATCTTATTCTCTGAATTCTTATTGGCTATCTCTCTATACAAAGGATTCCTTGTGGGGATAACTACTGGAGGGGTAGGCCTGCATGGGAGGGGTCCGTACTGTTTGTGTGTTTTTAAATTCAGAAATGCTATTTCATCGGAACAGTCTCCCGATTATTTCTCCCGAATTCAAAAAGTTTTTTAAGTTAATGATTAAGAAATTATTTTTTAATAATGTTGTGAAATTTTTTATTTTTAAAAAATTTTTTAAGAATATAAAAAAATAAATAAAATAAAATAAAAAATTTCCCGTGTTCGGTGACTTGTAGGCTACATCTTCGGGAGATGTAGCAATTCGAGCTGGACACTTTTGTTTTTATTGCCTATATAATTCACATATTCCTGTAGGAATCGGGAGCCTTAAAACTTTTTGTTTGTGGTCCTTTCTCGTTTGCTTTCAAGTCTTATCTCGTGTGGTGACTTTCACGTCTTTTTGGCTCTCTCCATTGACCCAAAGTATTCTCCACCAGTTGCTGCACGCCTGTACTATCTGAGTAATTTTTACCTTGCTCTTGACTTTAGGAGTAGTTTCAGGGCGAGTCACCTGCATGCGGCAAACTGTCATGTTTCAAACAAATTTAAGCAATTGGAGAAGTAGTTCCAGTGGTCACCTGCATATACGCAGCAAACTGTCATACATATATAAATATATATATATATATATATATATGTATGTTTCAAACAAATTTAAGCAACTGAAAACATATATACATATATATATATATACACACATTTATTTGGATCCCATATATATAAAGAAAAGACTCTGTTTTCAAAATCAGCATGGGGTTGATTTGGGTATATATGCCAGCTAGTTAGCTATTTGATTACAATCTTGTGTTGTTGCCGATTCTCCTAACAAGAAAATATCTATGCATGGCTAAAGAATTTTCTTTTGGTAAAAATGTAAATGAGAAAACTACCACTCATTTTGCAAAATGAACCCTACATAAATATTTGACCCTTAAGATAAACGAAGAATGGGTCATATGCATTGACATCGTCTTAACGATTTAAATGGAGTCATTTGGCAAAAATATATATATATAGTATCAATGGATATAAGATAAGACCATGATCAATAATAGATAAATGTTTGTGAATACTTGTAAAAGCTTTTTAAGATGAGGTTTCGTTAGGTGTGATGGATTGTAAAAAGATTATTTTATGTTTAGTTAATAAATAAATGAAAAAAAAAATTATGAAAGGAATTATTAATGCCTAAAAATAACATAACAGGCCAGAAGTGGAGAAATAGTTATCCTCAGTTCGCTGAGACTATTCGGACTACACTCGGTGTTATGTAAAGCCCCTAGCAGTGGTTCAGTGTGGCCGTTTGGTGTCCACGCGTACATCTATGACATGAGTGAGCAGTAAGTAATATAAATGCAAAAAAAAAAAAGATGGGACACACAGATTTACGTGGTTTGGCGTAATGTCTAAATCCACAAAGGTTTTGAGGAGGGGAGAATTCACTATAATGTGATTGTTTTATAGTGTCTCTTGGACTCTCGTCCTCACTATACAATGGAAATTGAAGCTCTATCTTTTGAAAGTGTCCGTGTCATTAGTGCTCTATTCGTAAGGTTGAAGAAACTGAAGTCATATTCAAAGTCCCCCCTCTTAAATCATTTGGAAGAAGCCTTTTTTTTTTCCTACTCATCTTTTGCTTTATGTCTCATCATCTCTTCTTTATATTATATCTCATCTTTTTTCTCCTGACATTCGTCTCCTTCCTCAACCTTTTGTCCTATCATTCCTTCTTTCTTTCTTCCCTCCTAAAGAGACCTCCCTTGAGCTCGGCTTAGAACCCACTATGGGTTGGGATATTTTATTCGCTCTAGTTGCTCGCGAAGTTAATAACAGTTAGTAGACAAATAAATTTCAAGAGTGTACCCTTGATTTTTTGTTTTGCTTGAGTTAAACGATAAAGATTTCCTAGCCCAATGGGGGTCTCTTTAGGAGGGAAGAAAGAATGAATGAATGAGGGGAAAAGGTTGAGGAATGAGAATGATGTAATGAAATTAAGTAGAAATGTGACGTAAAGAATAGAGGATAGGATATAAAGCAAGAGCTAGAGGGGCAGAGGATAAAGTGGTCAAAAGGGATTGACCCTTTAAGACACAATTAATTATAAATAGATTAATAACAGGTCAACCTGCTTAATCCAAAATATACCCGTAATAACTCATAAATATAAAGTTTAATTTTTATGTGAAATTATGTTAATTATGTCAAATAGATTATGCATCTTGATTCAAGTACCCATTTACATAAAATGGGTTGAATGTACCATACTATGTCACCCGTTAGTTAAATCAGTTGTATTCGAATTGAACCATATAATCAAAGGCCCACAACTTGACATGACATAAATACGACCATCGAACACGAATTATCACCTTTGCAATAACCATTCGTTGGATATTGGCTAGTCAACCCAGTAGGGTGAGAGTTGGCGGCCAATCCAGTCTAATCAGTGATTGTCATGGGTCTCAATAGAAACACATATGAGTTTCTATTGATCGAGCAACCTTAATGAGTCGTTCATATGATGGATTTTTGGAGACCCTTGAGGTTCAAGATCTATGTGGGTCTCCAGATCTAGGTCTTTGAAGACTATCTACGACCACTTGGATGTCTAGGCCTCTTTGATGTTAGTGATTCAAGTATCCTTAGATATACATTATTAATGTTAAATCAATTTGTAAAATGGATTCGTATAACATATAAAATCTTTAGTGCAAGTAGCAACACTTCATGAATCGAATAGTACTACTATGTTTCGTTGGATTCTAGAATATTTCATGTGGTCAATATTTATATATATGCATACTAATGTCTGGTCGGTCGTCATGGACTGAATTTATTAATGCATGCATGTTGGTTTTCATATAATTTTTTGTCATGGGTGCAGTTACGTACGTACGTACATGGGGCGACCCGCAATTTAGAAATAATATTCCAAATTCCAAAAGATCATCGAAAATCTGTATATACAGACCACAATACATATTGATATTGCTATATCATGTATGCCTTAAACCTGGCTGTGGCCTGAGACCGGAAAGGAACCTTGATTGACATGCAGGCAAGGAACCATTATCATATTCCTCCCCAATCTCTTTCGTTATCTTTTTCTCTCCGTACAGTCGCCGAACCTCAACCATTTTCAAGATATTCCACCCATCATTCGGCGAATGGGGTTTGTAGCTTTGGCTCTTTTGTTTATATGTTCTTCCGTTTGTTTCCTTTCCATTGTCTTTTCTTTTGTTTTCTCTTCGTAGTGTCAACTCTCGCCGATTTGTTGCTTCTTAGCATCCTCATTTTAGCATATGCTGCCTCTACAGCTGCCGATTTTTATACTTGTAGCAAAAAATTACAATTCCGCTTGACGTGATTGATGCACACGTGGCCCCTGTCGTGTGTGATTTCTATGCGCAGCTGCATATTGGTGCGGCTTCTGTGGCCGCATGAGGCCTCTTCAGTTTCACCGGCCCTTGATCCTTTGGATCAACTTGTCTGCTCTCCTCCTAAGGTGGCACGTGCGATACACGTGCTGCCACCGACGGTGTTGTCTTCTCGCTAGCAACTCGGTTTAGATTCTGACTGCTACCCTATATTACCGCTTTCCTTAAATCGTGATCTTGCAAGAGGGATGAAGGACCTCTACAAAAATCATCTCAATGCAATAAGTGACAGTGCACCCGCAATCTTTACTGCTTCTAGCAGAAGTCCCACCACCTTAGGCAATGGTTCCATTGTTCGCTTTTATGCAAACACATTTTATTTGTATTTATAAGACGGCGTCTTCATGCAGAACATGGGTAAGGATAAAAAAAATTGGTCCTAAATAAATCCTTTTTTTTTTATCTATTTTTCACCTTTATGTACTATTATTTATTACTTTAGGACATTTATTGGAAAATCTTATCTTCTCCTCATTTATCATATTTGTAGTGTAATGATATTAAACTTACTTAAAAGAAGGAGAATAAATTTATAAAATAAATATATAAAAATTAAATTAAAAAAAAAAAGGAACCATTATCATGATGATTAAGATGGTCTAAAATACTAGAAAACTGACGGAATCTAGTGCACGTGAAGCCCCAGAAGCTAAGGGCAGTCATGCATCAACCAAACGCTGCTACCTCTTTCTTTCAATAAATTTTGGCTGCTTTCTGATCGCTTTCAGAATAAATATTATAATTATTAGTTATAAATATTGCAATAATTACACACTTAAAAAAATAAATAAATATGTAATTTATATAAAAAATTAATTTTTAATAATAAATTTTATATTTTTTTAAAATAAATACGCTACACTTACATAACTTATTACTATACGTATCTTTGGTTTATGTTGATATGGAACATTACTCGTATAGTTTAAATTAAAATTGTACAGAAAACGACAGGACCAGCCGTCGCCAATGTGGACCGGCTGCCTAAGTCCAAAACCAATCGAAACTGATAGAGAACTGGTCTGCAAGCAGTATAAAAATAAGGAAACCGACTCTGATTGGTTTGGTTTCGATCCGAACCAAACCCAAACCACTGATCCGACTTATTATACATATATTTATATTATATGTCTATAAAACGATGTCATTTCATTGACTGATTTAAATGAAACGACGTCATTTTAGTTATGAGTTTTATTAAAAAAATTAGATGAAATGACATTATTTGGCTTAAAAGGCACCGTTTCATCTTGGGATTAATAACCCTCCTTCTTCTTCTTCTTCTTCTTCTTCCTTCTGGTTTTCTCCTCTGCAAGTTCGCTTCTTCCCATCAACGACACAGTCCGCTGCTTGCCTCCTTCACATAGACACCAACGACAGGCCGACAAATCTCACCAATGCCTAGATCGAGGCTGCAGGTTTTCTCTCCCACAATCAACCGGTTCAGCCAGTTTTTAGCCTCTCCAAAACTCGTCAGTGAGCATCAGTTTTGCAATCGAAACTGCACCTATCACATCAGTTTTCAGTCCTAATTTAAAATTTTGGATAAATTTGAAACTTAGGAGAACAATTTTTTTTAATAATAAATTTTATTTTTTAAAAGATAAATGAGTGGGAATTGCCCGTTCTAAAATTATATTTAATAATTCTATGTTATTCTTGGTTCTTTGATTTTACCCTTTTTAAAAAATATACATAAATAAATAAAGATATGCATGGGTCTTAATTCTATCAGTTTGCAAGTTAAGTATATCTTTAGAAAAAATCTATTTATTATTTAATTTTTATCATCTTTTTATCATCTTATAATATAATATTAGATTATATATTTATAAATATAATATAATAAATAATTTATAATTATCTAATATCATATATTATAAACTAATAAAACGATGATAAAAATTAATATAATGGATAGCATTACTCGTAACTCTTAACGCATGAGACATCAAATCAAGAAAAATGTCCGGCTAATCATCAACCATGCTAGCCAACCCAATGCAACCAATACAATATTATTACGTACGCAAATAAATAGATAATAAAAAAAATAAAATTAAACTAAAAATCTAAATAATTAAAAAATAATAACTCTTATATATTAAAAATAATAGAAGAACGAACTATTAAATTTAAAATTAAGGGTCTTTGAGCTTTTATGTTATTTTAAAAATAAATTAAATTTGTAAACTTTATCATAATAATCGGAATGATAGGGACGCAGGCTAGGACCATTTTTAATACGTGAGGAGACATGACAAGAGTCAAGACAAACCTAGCTAGAAATTATTAATTTTGTCTGCAAGTTCTCTCGATCTAGCTTGTCGTTGACGACGCTTTGCTGATTGTCTTGTATCATTGATAATGGTATGATTAACATAATAATCAAGTCTAAAATTTAGTTAAAAATTAATATTTTAGTAAAAATTAAAGTTATTGAAGATATTCATTTGATTACCTATTTTAAAATTAAAATAATAATATAATATTATATGTTTTAATAATTTTTTTATTTTATAAATATACTATATATATTAATTAATAATTTAATTTTTACTTAAAATTATTATTTCTTAATTATTTTTACATCAATTTAATTATCCAACGTAATATAGTCTTGTTTACAAAAATACATTTCTTAAAATATTTGAATATAATATAACCTTATTTACAAATAAAAGTTTTAAAAAAAAATTAATAAAACTTTGTTGAATATTTGTTAATAAAATATAAATTTAATGGGTGAATAAATGATCTCCAACAGTGAAAATTCCTTTATAGTTATTGTAGCTCACAATCTAAACTACAAGTACTTAACTAGCATTTGACTAGCATTTAACTAGTCTAAGAGCATTCACATTGTGTTCCTCATAAAATTTCTTATAATTTAGTTAAAAATGACATTCCTAAAAATTTTTTCCTAAATTTTACTCATCTTTCAAAAACTCCCTACATCTCATTCCCCATCCTTTCTCTATTCTATTAAAATAATATTTATCTATTCTTTCTTTATTATTTTTTTCTTTCACTTCTATTTACAAATTTAACTATTTAATATTTTTTCTTATTTTTTGAATTATTACTCTAGTGAATATTTTAAACAAAAATTTAAATTATTTTTTGTGGGTATGATAATATTTTTATAATTAATTTTTTTATATTTTCGTAATTATTTAAATTATTTTTAAAATTATTATTTAAAACTATAATAAATATGAGTATGATAGAAAGTGTAGATGATTAGAAATAGATAAATATAATAGAAAATGTAAATGATTAGAATAAAATATTAATAAAAAATAATATGGGGATGTACAGTAGTTTCCCAAATATGGGGAACTACTGTACATTTCACAAATACTTTCCCCAAAATGAGGATCCGGATGTAGACATAATTTTAAACAAATCCCTAAAATTTCTATCAAATTATGAGGACAAGTACCATTTGCGGTACCGGTTGGGGATGCTCTAATACCGGTGCCCTTTATAAGTTATCCTCAATTTCTTTTCGAACTTCATTCAAAAATAAAATATTTTTTAATTTTTAGCTTGTAATTTTTTCTTGTAACCATTTATATTTAATTTATTACAACTTTCAAATTTTAAAATAAAAATTATATTCAAAAAATTATATTCAAACAATTTTTAACTTTATAATATTCTTATTTAACTTTTTTTTTTCAAAATCTAATAAAATATCTTAGTTCAAATTATTTCATTACCATTCACAAAATTTTAAAATACTCTGTTGTGTTTGGAAGATGAAATTACATCAACTCATCTCAAGCCAATTATTGATGGAATGTATTATTTTTTCAACTTCTCATAAAAAGTCAAAATATATCTCAATCCATTTCATATATTCAAACAAATAGATCAACTTATTTATATTTAAGCATATCTCAATGTGATTCATAAAATATTATTATTTATAAATCAACTTAAATTATCTAAGATCATCTCAATATCCCAGCATAGCATGTCCTAATGAGCCCTGAATGAATTTCGTCACTCTTTTGCAAGGTCCTTTCCTTAATTGTCTCATCCACTAGAAATTTGCATATCATAGTTAAGGTTAGAGCCAAGAATTGGCACTACCCTAATTAATTTTAAGATCAAAATAATACTAGATATAGTCTAGGATTCACAAGTCTCGTACAACTAATCTATTTTAAAAAAAAGTAGAGTTTTCTTTTAAATTTTTTTTTTTTTTTTTTTTTTTTTTTTTTTTTTTGTGAATCTTAAATTTATCCACTTTTTTCAAAAGCAGTATGCGAAACTTGTATACTGTAAAACTGTAAATATCAGTTTTCTTATAAAAAGTAGTACCCTATCCATTAAGTAAAGAGATATAATTCTCAATAGTTAAGGTAGCTGTAAGCACCTACTTAGTCGAAGTCAGATTCTCCTAAATCCAACTCCAACTCCAACTTAGTTGGAGTTCAAATTCGGGCTCTAATTCTTACTCCGACTTGTGTAAGCTCTGATTTAGCTCTAACTCTAACTCCAACTTGTCAGAGCAAAGTTGTAGTAGAGTCAAATTTGGACTTTCAAGTTTGAGGTTTTTTTAAAACTAATTCATGTTTAGCCCATTTTAAAATAGAATTTTTTTGTGGACTTTTAAATTTCAATTTTTTCAAAAAATGAAAAAGTAAACTAAATCATTCACTACTAATTTACTTCTATACTAATATCTAATTTATTTTTATACTAGATTTATACTTTAATTTCTAATTACATGTTATAATACTAGAGTATTGAATATTATTTTTAGTATCTAATTACATGTTATTATACTATTGTATTACATGTTATTATATTATACTATTTTCTAACTTATTTATACCTTATTTCTACACTAGAATTATTTCTAGTGTCTAATTATATGTTATTATATTTTAGTAAATTGGTATATCATGTGTTATTAACTTATTATTATAGACTTATTTAAATACTAGTGTTTAACTTATTTCTATACTTGATTATGTATAGTAGTAATATTATGATGTTTACATATACTAAACTACCATTACTCTATAATTTATATAATAGTATAAGTATATTGTTTTATAATAATTAGCTCATATATACTAGTATATTATTTAATTTAACTATATAAGTTTTAGTTATATAACTATATAACTATACTAGTATATATATATATATATTAAAAATATGTATTTATTCAACTCTGACTCTGTTTTGTTAGAGGCAAAACGAAATCAAATCGGAGTCAAATTCAAATTCGGGTTTTTAAATTTTTGCTCAACCGTAAGCTAGGACATGATAAGCCAGAATATTTGACTTTTCATGAGATAAACAGTACTAAAGAATTTTGGCTAATTATCCCATGCGAATCTTGTACTGCATCCTGGCTAGCTCTCCATATTTGTATCAAAACCCTTCTGATCAATAGATACATTCATATTCAATGAAATAAACCAACGATAACCTTAGTTAGATACCACGTGACATCTTATAATATTAGGGTGACACGTGTCAAATTTTGACGTACATGCATGTTGGCTTTAATTAAAACATGAAAAACGACAAATATAATTTAATTGCCACGTAAGACTAAAAATTAATAATGAAATTTAAAGACAAAATGTATACTTTAAAAGCAATATTAAAAAATAACAATAAATAGAGTATTGCATGCACATGACCTCATGATCCCCTTAAAAATTGGAAAATTCTAGGGCTACTGCTGGGGGCCACTGTTGGCAAAAAAAAAATTAGGAAATTTTTTTTTAATATTATTATAAATTTTTTATATTTTTTTAAAATATTTAAAAATATTAAAAAATGATTTAAAAATAAAAATAAAAAAATAAAAAAAAATTTTTACCAAGCGATAACTCCAAACAGGAGTCACGAGCAGTGACTGTAGCACCATCCTTAAAAATTACCAAGAAGGGTGGCTCATATATATATATACACACACACGAAGTGCATACATGGCCATATTAATCATGAACTCATGATGGTCGTGCACCATGCCATACGCAGCTGCTATCCCTTCGGGAGGTGGTTAATGGCCATGCGCTATGCCATAAGCGTGAGCCACCTCTCGGGGATGTTCATGATGTTCACGCATGCATGCGAGTAGTACTCGATCAAGATGAATCATGTTAGAGAGAAGAGCATTGGCAGTAGATTATTCATCTTCATCTTCATCCTTGAATTTGAAGATTATGCTTTTAAAATGTCCTGCATTGGTATATGCATTTCTATAATTTTGAATAAATCGCTACAGGGTTTATTCAAAGATGAATAACCACTTTTCATCTTCAAATATTATTTTTATTATTCTTTCTCTCTCCAAACTCCCGACCGGCTCTCTCTTTCTCTCTTTTTCTTTCTTTTCTTTTTTCTCTTATCTCTCTCTTTTCTCTTCTCTTCTCTTCTTTCTCCATCCCCAAACGCCTCCATCCCCGAACGCATATACTTCTCTCTTTTCTCTCTTCTCTCCATCGCCGAACGGCCTCCATCCCCGAACTGCTCTATCTTATTCTCTTCTTCTCTTTCTACCGAACAGCTCTCTCTTCTTCTCTTCGACACCCATTTCACCTCTCTCTCTCATTGCTCTGTTTTCTCTCTTGGACGCCCAAAATTTTATGTGCTTTCTTCATCAATGGCGGCCTCTTCTCTCGTCCAAAAGGTAATTTCCCCGAACCCATTTGTGGATTTTGGTTGGAGAATATTTTTCTATGTTATTTGGCCTAATTAGAAATTTTTAGGATTTTTTTTTTTAATGTGATTACTCTGAATATTGGGTGGGACAGCAATGGTCGGAAATTAGGAATGGAAACATGGAATTTCTGTGAGTTCCTGAACATACCACCCGGAGATTAGGAATTTTAGGGAAAAAAATAATTAATATTTTATTATTATTTAGTCAAAAAATACATAATTCAATATAGAAAATTTTGTTCATATTCAAAATCAATCTTCAAAACATAAAAATTTACATATGAAGATAAAGAATCCATTACCAATGCTCTAGCAAGTCTTGTTTTCCATGTCGGGAGTGATATGTTGCTTCTGGAGGAGGACAAAAGAAATTGACAAGCTGGCTGCCAATTGTTTAGCACATGCAATCATGCATGCATATATATATATATATATATATGGCCTAATTTATATATAGGCTTATAGCCAACGGCCAAGGGTACTGATGCAGACGTCCGGCCTTTATATTAAGCATGTGACTGTACTTAAAATTGATAGGTATGCATGTGATCATTTGTTTAACTTTAGTCTCCGTCCATTTCATTTTATTTATCTTGTCTTAATATTTAAATATTATTTAAATATAAATATTTTTTAAATTTTAAAATTTTAAAATTTTAAATTTTATCATCTAATCAAAATAATTTTTTTAAACTTTAAAAAAATAAAATAATTTGACTTTTTTAAATTTTAAAATAAAATAATATAAAAAATTATATTCTAATAATATTTTAATTTTATAATATCTTTATTCAAATTTTTTTTCTTTTATTTCCCAAAATATTATAAAACATTTTAATTCAAATAAATTCACTATTATTCGCAAACTATCTCATTACTATTTACAGATTTCTCATCTTATCTTATCTGTATAATCAAACAAAGCCTAAATCTTACGTACAAGTGGTAAAGACCTTCGTATGATTAGTGGTATGCTCGTCCAATGTTTGAATTTCACTTAGTGCAAACAATCTCTAGAGACCATCAGACTCTTTATTGAGGGTCTATACACCATTGAGATTAGTGAGGATGATTTTACTAGACACCCGATGTAAAATAAATAAATAAATCTACATACGCCAAACAATCAGCTAAAAAAAAAAGTATAGTTTAAATAGTGAGATGAGATGAATCTATTAATTATGACAGTAATCACGGAGTCAGAAAGAGAGAGCGAGAGAGAGAGGAGATCAATTAATTCATATTGATCTCTTATTAATCGCGTTGGATCAAAACAACTCCTTTTTTCCATGCATAAACCCAACCCAAAAGACCGAATCCAACTTATAACATTGAATTTTTTGTTGCTACTCATTATTTCCATATACTACACATCATATTTATTTTTTAAAGAATTATTTTTAGTTTTATTCTTCTTAAAATTGAATTCTTCAATTCATTATCTATATACCACAAATTTAGTAAGAGAAATATTTTAAAAAAAAATGTGTAGTATGTAATGTGTGGAGATGATAAATAGAATTTTTCTATATATATATATAATATCATGTCCATAAAACACTATATATAAGAAAACTACTAATTTGTTATCAGTTATTTCTTACGAAAATAACTATTTCCTATCAAAATTATTTTATTCTTATTATAAATACTCTTTTTTTTTTATTGTAGCACTGAAATTAAGTATTATTATAAATCAAAAGCAATGACTTTTTTTTTTCCCTTTCAACTAGGAAATATTGGAAGATACCATATATTTACCACATGAAATATTGAAGTAGAAGGGCAGGAAGCAATAAATTGTAACATGAAGCTTCGCCAAGCAATCCACCATCACCAGAAATATATGAGTTCTGTCTATAACTTGTAGGACCAGAGGCAGTAGTACCAGTCCCAATAGTACATGGATTAATATAAGCTGGAGATGGAGATGGAGATACTGTTATAAATGGGTCTATCGGATCACGGGATGACATTGGAGATAATCCAGAAATTGGTGAGGCTGCCTTGTGCTTCTCTGCATCAAAAAACTATTCTATATTACAGCACTACTTCATGATCAGATAAATCGAGTCTGATCAAAATTAATCCTAAAAGAAGTTTGGGATTAATTTACCTGGGCACTGAGAAGAACTTGCCAAACTGCAGATCAAGGAGGAATGAGGTATGCATTATGACCAGTTAGTTAAACGCGAATCAATATAAAATAGAAAGAAAACCCTAAATTCAACTTGTGTAGGCGCATGATCACGATGAATATTGCCCTATAATTTGATTTATAAGATAAATTTTTAAATTTAAATCTTACAAATTAAATTATGATACTATTGAACTCCATTTTGAGATAAAATAAAATAAAATAATGCATGCATCATGTCAGATTCTAATATAACTCATCATGTTAATGATCATTAAATTCACCTTTTTTCTATTAAGTAATTAAGCTTTCGGAAGAAATGAATAACTATTGTTTAATATTTTATTAAAACAAATAAAGTCTTGAGTTCGAATTATAACTTTATATTTTGTCGTTAATTAATATTAAACGTATATTATTGAAACAATTTAATTAGGTAATTTACCATCGGAAAATTTTGCGGCCAGTATGGCCACGGTAGACGCAGGTAGTGACATTACAATTACCAGCAACAGATCGCTGAACATATGCATCCCCAATAAAAAGACTAGATCCTTTGCACTGCAAACGAGAGCATGGGGCTGTGTTGCCAGATGGAAAACACTGCAAGCTGTGTGTGTGTACATATATGTGTGTGTGTGTGAGTCACCAAGAATTAATAAACACAGATCGATGTCAAGCTACATATATTACATATATATGTATACTGCATGTAAATTAATGACCACAAATTAATAAAATATATATATATATTTCTCACTTGAGGTCGTCTGTTCCACAGATGCATTTGATGCAGTTGTTGGCAGTAAGAGCATAAGAACCATTTGGCACGATTAGGCTCTCATTGTACCAGTTCAGATTTGCCGAAGAACATGCTGCATGCATGCATCAATGTTAAGAAACCAAATCAACCAATAAATATAATTAGAACTTTTGCATTTCGCCCTGCCATTGATTACACAAATATATGAACACATTCTAGTCATGGATGTAATATTCATGATGACGAGGCTCTGAAATTTTCAGATGACTTGTGCGCAGGTTCTGAAGATTGTGCACCGGTTAAGGTCTGGTGAGAAGGTTTGATGAAACCACCACACCTCTTGAAGTGGTGAGTAATTTTCCATTTATAGCAATTTACATTTCGTATAAAATAATTACATATCAAATACAATTAATATGAAATGTAA
Organism: Carya cathayensis; assembly: GCA_011037825.1. Taxonomy (NCBI): domain Eukaryota; kingdom Viridiplantae; phylum Streptophyta; class Magnoliopsida; order Fagales; family Juglandaceae; genus Carya; species Carya cathayensis. The sequence continues at coordinate 95,268 of QGSO01000554.1, forward strand.
GTAAATGGAAAGTATATACAAAGCAATCTCCTACAATTAAGGTCTGAATTAAGTCACATATGTCAAGCCTTAGATTAAGGCAAAGTATCCTCAACACCCCCCGTAAGCTGAGCGTCGGATTGGAACAAACGTGAAGTTTGGATCTGAAAAAGTCAAAAAGTGGTCAAGGAATACTTTTGGTGAAGATGTCAGCAACCTGTAAGTGAGAAGGAACATACTGAGTGCGAAGTTTGCCAGCAACTACAAGTTCCCGAAGGAAATGGTAGTCTAACTCAACATACTTGGCCCGCTTATGAGAAACGAGCTTGGAACTCAAAAAAATAACACTTTTGTTGTCGCATAAAAGAAGAGGCTGTTGTGGAATGGAGACTTGTAGATCATGAAGGAGATGCGTAAGCCAAAGGAGTTTAGCGGCAGTGTGCGCAAGAGCACGATACTCAGATTCACAATTGGAGCGGAATACATTAGGTTGCTTCTTGGCACTCCAAGAAATCAAGTTGTCACCAAGATAAATAGAGTAGCCAAAGATAGAACGACGAGTGTCAGGGCAGCCTACCCTATCTGCATCAGAGTAAGCAACTAAAGCACCAGGAGTGGCAAAGGGGCGAAAATGAAGACCAAAATGAAGGGTGCCCTAGACATAGCGAAGAATACGCTTAACAACAAGAAAATGATCCTCGGTTGGAGAGTGTAGAAACTTACTAATAGAATTGACAGCATGAGCAATGTCGGGCTGGGTAATGGTCAAATATTGGAGGGCACCGACGAGAGACCCGTAGAGAGTGGGATCCAAAAAGGGTGTCGCATCAGCAGATAGGTGCTATGCAACAACCATGGGGCTGGGAACTGGTTTGCTGTCAAGTAACTAAACTCGAGTAAGAATATCCCGTGCATACTTGAGCTGACTGATGAAAATACCATCTGTAGTTGTTAAAGCTTCAAGACCAAGAAAGTAATTGAGAGGGCCCAAATCTTTGGTGGCAAACTCAAAATTGAGCTTGCAAGTGAAGCTGTTGAGAATAGATGAGTTGTTGCCGGTAATAATAATATCATCAACATAAAAAAACAAATAGATCAGACTGCATATGAAAAATAAAGAGAGAAGTGTCAGCACGACTGCAGCAAAATCCAAGTTGAACAAGAAATGAGTTGAACTGCTAAAACCAGGCACGAGGTGCTTGCTTGAGACCATAGAAGGCTTTCTTCAACTGACAGACATGATTAGAAAAGCGATGATCAATGTACCCAGGAGGTTGCTCCATATAAACATTTGCAATGAGAGTACCATTGAGAAAGGCATTCTTGACATCAAGTTGGTGAAGAGGCCATCTGTTGGTGACAGCAATAGAAAGCACGACACGAATAGTGATAGCCTTGATAACAGGGCTAAAAGTGTAAGTATAGTTAAGATTAGGTACCTGTGTATAGCCTTTGGCAACAAGGCGAGCTTTGAGATGCTCAATGGATCCATCAGACATATATTTGGTCCAGAACATCCATTTGGAACCCACAATGTTGGTGTTAGCAGGTCGCGGGACCAAAATCTAGGTCTGGTTATTTTGCAAGGCACGAACTTCGTCATCCATAGCCGCAAGCCAAGTAGGATTTTTAGCGGCAAATTTGAATCCTTTAGGCTTAGTAGATACAAGCAGAGTATAAAGAAGACTAGAGGATCCCAAAACACCAATATTCGCCGGATGACGAGTTTTAAAAATACCAGCTTTAGCTCGAGTGAGCATAGGATGAGACCCCAACGGGAAAGCTAAAGCGGGAGTGAGATCCATAATGTGAGGGTCGGTGTCAGATTCAACAAGAGGTGGACTCGGGGCCGAGTGTGGCGAAGAAGGACCTGCAAGAGAGTCAATAGCCTGCAAAGACTCATCCACTGGGTCAGAACAAATAGCACATGGGCTAGATTTGGATGGAGTAAGGGATGGGGAATGGTGCTTGGGAGAAGGGGAAGGGTTTCGGCATGGAGCATATTGGGTTCCAGAAAATTGGAAAAGTGGAGAGAGGATATGGGCAGAGCTTGAGATTTGTCAAGAAAGAGAAAATGATTTTCATCAAACTGTGCATGGCGGGTGATATATAGCCTAGAGGTGGTGGGATCAAGACAACGAAAACCTTTATATGAGGGACTATAACCCAGAAAATTGCATGGAATGCTATGCGAGGAAAATTTGTTGGGCATATAATCACGTAAACAAGGATAAACACGACAACCAAAGGGATGAAAATTTTCATAACTAGGAGACATACCATAGAGAAGCTCAAAAGGTGACTTACTTCTAAGAAGTGGTGTGGGCAACCGATTGATGATGTAAGCTGCAGTGCTGAAGGCGTCAACCCAAAAGCGAGGAGAAAGGTGAGAGTGAAAAAGAAGGGCCAGACCTGTCTCAGTAACGTGATACTAGAAGTGCAAGGTGATCTTTGAAATGATGACTAGTGAATTCGGCGCCACCATCGCTTTGAAAAAATTTTATACAAGCAGAATGTTGATTTTCCACAAATTTTTTAAATTGGTGAAAAACATAATAAAAGTCAGATTTTAATTTCAAGGGATACAATCAAGTGAAGCGAGAAAAATCATCAATAAAGATAACATAGTAGGCAAAACCTAAGGTGGATTTGACGGGGGAAGGGCCCCATATGTCACAATGAATTAAATCCAACACATTAGACTATCGATGTTCATCACGTGAATAAGGAAATCGATGATTTTTCGCAAGTTGGCATGTACCACACAATGTTGGAGAAGGCAACAAAGAAGTAAGAAAAAGATGATCATTTTTATTCAAAAAGGAAATAACAGAATGATTCACATGTCCAAGGCGAGCATGCCATAAATCATATGATTTATTTTTAAGAACTGAAAGAAAAGCTGAATGGTAGCTCTCAAGTACATATAAGCAGCCATCTCTCTTACCGGTTGCCACCACCCTTCCCGTTTGGTGATTCTTGATGGTGAAAAGATTATTAGTAAAGATAATAGATAATGAAAAATCTGATGTTAATTTAGTAATTGGAAAGAGATTTTTAGTGAGACGAGGAACAACCAAAACATCAAGTAAATGAAGATTTGGATTTGGAGGAAGGGTACCCGTATGAGTTATGGGTAGAGAAGCATTATTCCCTACAATTACACAATCCTTACCCGTGTAAGTATTTGAGTAAGCCAAAATGGATGGGTCGGTACTCATGGGCCGAAGCCCAGTATCCAAGTACCAATCTAGAGTTTCATTTTCAGAAACAGAGTAGGAATTGTTGAAGGCCTCAACAAGGTGAGCAGAAGACTCATGGTGTATCGGCGTAGTGTCCTTGAGTGCGGCAAATTTAGCACGACCGAGGGGGGGGGGGAGGGGTGGTGGAGGGGCAACGCCCATGACCAGAGGAGGTGCGTCCATGGCCACGATTTGAAGGAGAGTGACCAGGATCGTTGCGTGCGTGAGGAATTTCCTCTCTGGTTTGCACAATCATGGCTTTGGTTTGTAGCTTTGAACGTTGCTATGGGTGGACCCGAAGAGTCAAGAGATTTTTGAAAGAGCTCAAAGCTCTCAGCCTTTGAAATCAAGTCAGCAAAACAGGGGAGGGGTGTAACAGCCATCTGCGCAGTGGAGAAGGTAGAAAAATCAAAGCCAAGACCGCGGAGAAACCAGTGTACCTTATCAGTGCCATCGACGGGGCAACCAATGGCATGAAGTTGGTCGCAGAGTGCCTTGAAGGCACGGGCATACGCCATGACAGACCGAGTACCGCGCTTCATCAACTGAAGATCATCTTTGAGGCGAATTTCTCGAGCTTTGGAACGGTGGCTGAAGGTGTTTTCCAAAGCTAGCCAAACCTCTCGAGAGGTGGAGAGACCGACAACCTCAGCCATTGCTTCTTCGGTGAGGGAGGAGAGGAGAAGACTGAGTAGTCACTTGTCAGTGGCTTTCCACGCCAAGTATTTGGGATTAGGCGCATGTGAAGTGGCTGGGTCAAACCGTGGGGGAGATGCAAGAGTTCCATCGACATAGCATAGTAATTCTTGGTTTTCAAGAATGGGAAGAAGTTGGCTTTTCCATAAGAGATAATTGGTAAAGGAAAGCTTGATGGTTACCATGTGAATAATGATGTTGAAAGGGAGAAGGGTGGACTCAATAGCCATAAGGGAGGAGAAGGGAGGGAGGGATGCCAATCTTGAAGGGCTCTTGATACCATGAGAAGGTTTGATGAAACAAACCACCACACCTCTTGAAGTGGTGAGTAATTTTCCATTTATAGCAATTTACATATAGTATAAAATAATTACATATCAAATACAATTAATATGAAATGTAAGTAAATGGAAAGTATATACAAAGTAATCTCTTAGAATTAAGGTCTAAATTAAGTCACATATGTCAAGCCTTAGATTAAGGCAAAGTATCCTCAACATCTGGTACTTGGGCAAATTAGCCTCTAGAAAGAGAAGGGAAGGGCCACTGGAAAAATATTCCAAGTCCCGACAAAAAGTTAAGAGTCTCGATCGAGTGAGAGAAAAATAAACTTTAAAGGATCCATCAAAATTTGTTCTTGGTCATTGATTTTTGAGGAATATTAAATTGTCAATAGAGAAATAATATTTACAATCTTATGGTGTGCAAATCTCGTGCACTCATTTTGAAAAAAGTGAATAAATTCAATATCCATATAAAAAATAATTTTTTAATGATAGAGACCCTATTTTTTTCCAAATAGAGTGCACAAGACTTGTATACTTTATAACTGTATCTAACATTATTATTGTCAATAAATATTATGAACTCGACATGATATTGATCTAGATATGTCTATTTTTTACATTAGTAAATTATCTATCAGCAAAGTGACAAGCTAAAGCAAATTATTAATGAAGTGTGGAAAAGTACCACGTACGAGTGATTATTTATTTTATTTTTTTTCCCATTCTGCAAGGTTGTTTGATTCGCTTAATTAACTTGTTCTGGCAGCCTTAATGCAGTAACTGCATTTAGTAACTCCAATCTATTCACAAGTGAATTATATATATATATATATATATATATATATATATATATCTTGGTACGTAGTTTATAGTGTTTGCATTGGCGGCTAGGTATATTCCTAATTCTTCTTGCCTTTGGAGATCAAAACGTACATCACACATAGTGGAAGATGTAGCGGCTGATTCCATACTGACCAGTCTCTATTTTGATCTTGACCGGTAAGTGCAAATCTCTTGAAAAATAAAGGTGGGACCTATTTATAGAGAAGAAGAAAAAAAAGAAAAAGTAATATATGCTAAAAAAATCTATTCACATCTATTTTCTCATCATCTTATGATGTAGTATTAGATGATAGGATCACGAGTGAAATATAATAAATAGTCTTTAATCATCTAATACCACATCATGTACTAATAAGAAGATGATGATAATTGGTATGATGAGTAGCATTACTTATATCCACTAAAGCTTAAAACTTGTCCTGAACTTACGCATCCGAAACTTGTACCTACCATTACAGCTTGTTAGCTAAATGTTGTACTGACCTGAAATTGGAATAGCTAGTATGTCTCCAGGATCAACCACAGGTTGTCCGAGCCCATTGATGGCCTCCAAGTCCATGACAGTGGCGCCGAATTCCTGCCCAATGCTGCTCAAGCTCTCTCCTCTCTGCACCACATACGACATGTACACTGTAGTGATCTCATTGTTATTGTTGTTGAAGCATGTGCATGGCAATGGTATCATGAGGCTTTGCCTGTCAAACAAAGGGTTCTTCGCATTGATGCCATTCACAATCCCAATTTGCTCAGCACTAACAAGCCCTCCATATCCATCTGCTATGGATTCTGCAGTGTCAGCTGCTCGAACTATATATTCGGTTGACACAGACCGCCTGATACCATCCACGCAGGGACACGAAATGGGTATTTTCACAAGGGAATTAGCTCGAAGAACTTCGTTCCCAAGGGTTGGTATTGCAGGGGTGATGGAGTTTGTGGCAAGGATATCAGTAATATTTACTTGGAATCGATATGCAATCTCTGAGATTTTGGAGTCAAAGGGTAAAATATAAGAGAGAAGAGAGGTGCATGAGTCTGAAGATCTACATGGTTCAATGACAGATTTTGACTGCATTAGAGAAGGAAGAATGAAGAATATTGAAAGAATGGGGAGGAGTAGAGGAAGTAGAAGTTGCTGCAATAGATTTCTCATTGTGCTAAGTTACTACCTTCTAGCTAGCTTGGATGGTGTTGAAACACAAAGTGTTCGAGAGCTTCATCTTCTGCGTTGTTTCAATCATTTTGGACTGGAAAAAGTTGTTAGGTGCATGCATTAAACTTGCTGAAAAACATGGTGGCATTCTGGATAACTGAAGAGAAACTTTGAAAGGAGGATATGATGGTAATTAGGTAAGGCATCTAACACTCTGGTAGATGTGCTGAGACCAACCAGTCATATATCAAGAGATCACTCAGTAGATCATTGGGCAATTGTTCAGACAGGCATGGAATCAATTGGATCATGTCAAGTCCTTCTCGATCCAGATCATGAAAAAGGCAAAAATATAATAAATTAAAAACAAATGATGATAATTAGTACAACCCAGTTGACATATTCATCAACCTCATCTAATTAATTATGAATCTGGACATTGTCGTATTTCATGTCAAACACAATCGGGTGGGTCATCATGTAAAGAAGAAAATGAAAAGAGCCATGAATCACACAAGTTCCCATACCCATAACGAGTCCAACCACCTACTCCTCGATGATCTCTATATGCATGTGTTTACAAGATTATATGCATGATATCTAGCTCGGTTTAAGGTCTAAAACATACTTAAATGAGGTTTCTATTCTTCTTTTCTATCTGAACTAAATTGACTGCTTTGGATCAGTTGAGGGCTGAGTACTTGACCGCCCAAATTTGTGGAGGTAAAAATCTACACTTGGGAGCGAAGCCAAAAAGGGAAACGATGCGTCCACCGCATCGGCGCATCCTGATAAAAGCTACCAACTGATCCTTTTGTTTTTTACTTAATTGTTAAGAAAATATTTTTAAACGAATTTGTAATTTTTTTAAAAAAATACACAAAAAAGAGAGTATATACTACAAGAAAAAATATTTTTTGCGTCACCTGAATTCATCGCAAAAAATACAAAAATGCGTCACGATTATTTATTAGCGACACGTTTTATATTTTTTACAATGAATTCAAATGATGCAATAACTCATTTTTATTGTAATTATATATATATTGCACTTCTCGGCCACTTAGCTAGGGGTGTGCAAATTTTTGAAAGTTTCGATTCCGGCCGACTTCCGCTCCGACTCCGACTATAATCGAAGTCGGAGTTCGGAAATCGAAGTCAGAAATCGGAGTGGCCTCGACGAATCGATCGGAGGTCGGAGTCGGAGTCGGAGTTAAAGGAGTCGGAGTCGGAGTCATGTTTAACTCCAACATCTAAACTCCGACCTCCGATTAATTTAAAAAAATAAACACAGATGCAAAACTGTTTATTTTTTAAATTACTCTATCCTATCCCAAACGACGCCGTTCCATTTAAATAGGAACGACGTTGTTTTGCTCTGAGCCCTTTGTTCTTGGTCTCGGACCACTAGCACTCACACTCAGTCACTCACACTCTCACATTCTCACCTTACTAGTCACTCGACACTCAGTCACTCGAGCCTCGTGTTCTCTCTTCGTCTCTCACACGCACTATAGCAAATTCGCACGGCTCACGGCGCCCCGTCGTAGACTCTTACGGCCCAACTAGCCACCAGGTTGCTGTCGACACGCTGCCTTTTTCCCAGTTCACAACTTCACGCCGCCAACAACCGGTAATTTTGGGTTTTCTTTTTATGCGTTTTAGTAGAGATGTTGTAAATGTAATCTATATAACTATATGGGTTTTGATCCAGGATTGTGTAGAATGTAATTAATAGCATATATGTTTGTATTTAGTAAATGGTTGTGAATATGTGATAAATTTTATCATAGTGTTTGTGGTTGGACAGTGAACAGAATGTGTTTGTGAAAATGTCTCATCCAAAAAATATATACTGCAGCTGTGGGATATAATGCTTTTAAATGTTTCTTGTCCATTATATATAAAGCATTTATGTTTAAGTGCTAATTAAAGCTAACCGGCCAATTGAAAATGTCTTGAATAAAATAAATAACTTTACAATTAAGAAGAAAACAAGGAAAAAAAGGCGAACATGTCTATTATGATAGAATATATTAAATATACAGTAGTCCAATTTAATTAGTGGTATTGTTGGCTCTAGAACCCTTTCATTAGATTTTAAGAGCTCCTAGCTAGTAGCTAGCTAGACACCAATAAGAGTCATGTATTGCCTAATTACTGTCATCCTTCTATCATGTTTGAGTTGGAAGGCAATTCATTCAAACCCTGAGGTTGACTTATATTACTTATATTAACTTCTTCGAACATTGAGGTGGTGAAAACACCTCAATGTTATTAACTTCTTAGAACATTGTCAGGGTGAGGTTGACTCGATTACACGATTGAACTATATATGTTATTGCCAACTACCCTTGTCTTTCTTTTGGAGGTCATATTCATTCTTATTCTAGGTCTTGCAAAATAATCTGACTCGATGCTGAGATTTTAGGAAACAATATATTTAAGTCAATAGTTGAAGTATATATAAGAAGAAATGAACTAACAATTATAAACCAAATGAGTCGGGAAAATCAAATGTACATGAATATTGCAAAAATATAAAATATTTGCAACAACAAATGAACTGCAAGAACTTTAAAGGTTCCAGGAATAACAAAAATAATTCAGTTTGAAATTGTATCTAAGCAAAAACTTTTGCTAGCTAAAACCGAAACAAATCTGAAAATATATTTCGTGTTAAGCACAAACCTCCTAGAAATGTGAACCAAAGAAAATAATTATATATTGAAATAATGCAGAAATATTAGATATAAGAATTACTCTCCATCTTTTCTATCAGGTAGGTTGAGAATATCACCCGGGCTAGTAATCTATAAGCACAAAGCTCCTAGTAACAAGAAAGTCAAAGAATTGAACTCAAGGCAGAAAGTCTATATAGTTCAATTAACAATGACCATTGTCAACAAAGAGAACTTTGCAAATCATTTTTAGTATTTATGACTGTAATTCAGCATTCACAATCGACTTACTGGCCTTAACAGAAAACAGAAACTTTAAACTGTCATTGCTCCTTGAATCGGAAGGCTGAAATGGCTGTAAGTCCGTTCATTTTTCTAATTAACTGCGAGGAATCATGAGAACTTGAAATTGAGGCCATTTGAATCATTCCAAACATCAGCTGGATTAGAGGAGATACTAATTGTTCAGCATAAGGAACCGGATCATATATAATTATTCAAACTTAGTTATTTGCTTAAAGAAACCAACAACTTACATTTAATTAATAGCATATACTTACTTGCTCTAATTTTATTTTATTTACAGTATTTACATTTTTTTTATTTAGCAACTAACTCCCTGTTTTTAATTTAATTTTTCAGTTTCTTTGATTTCAAATAGTATGGAATCTATGGATGCCGGACCTAGTGGAAGTAGAGATTGTGGAGACAATGCCAGTGCTCCTATACCGGCGAGGGCTTCCACCCCTCCGACGGCGTGTACTTCCACCCCTACAGCCCCAACTAGGGCAGCACCTAGACCAACATCTAGAGCAGCATCTAGAGCAACTACTTCTTGTGTAAGTAGTCGACTCCCTGTAGATATAGAAGGAGAAGATGAAGATATGTTCAATGAAGAGGAGGAGATGGCAGATGTGCCCATTGAGCATGATCAACTGCCACAGCCTTCTAAAAAACGGTCGTGGACGTGAGAACATTTCACTAAAATTCCTGGTGATTGTGTGAATCCCAAGGCAAGATGCAACCACTATGGGCAACTTTGTGGTTGCCATTCGAAGAAGCAAAGCACCAGTGTATTAATAGCACACCTTTTTGGTTGCCAACGGTATAAGATTGCAAAGGGATTGGCGGCCACTGACACTGATCAAACCAAGCTCAGTTACGAAACTCAAATGGCAACTGATGGTGGCCCTTTACATGTTAAGAAGCTTATAATCCCTCAATATAGTGAGAAGATGTTGCGGGAATTATTTGCAGAGATGATCATTATTGATAAGATGCCTTTTACCACAGTTGACAAAAAAGGTTTCAACAAATTTGTACGCTGTCTTGAGCCACGTTTTCCCATGCCTTCACGGTATACGGTTATGCGAGATTGTATGAAGAGGCATGTGAGGGAAAAGAAAGAAATGAAGGAGATGTTTAGTCGGATTGGCCAGAGAGTGTCATTCACCAGTGATACATGGACGTCCATACAAAATGTGGGCTACATGTGTATCACAACCCACTTTATTGACAGTGAGTGGACGCTGCATAAACAGATAATTGGATTTAAAAAGATTGTTGATCACAATGGTGCATCCATTAGTGCAATGATGGATGATTGTATTCAGGACTGGGGTATTAAAAAAGTCCTTTGTATCATAGTTGACAATGCCAGTGCCAATGACACTGCTCTTGAGTGGTTCAAGAGGAATACAACAGTAAAAGATGATATCATTCGTGGACACGAGTTCCTACATGTTCGATGTTGTGCTCATATCATCAACCTCATTGTTTCTGAGGGGTTGAAGGAGGTTGATGATTCAATTATCAAAGTATGCAGTATTGTGAGATATGTGAGGGCTTCCCCCCAAAGGCTTGGCAAGTTTAAGGCTATAGCTGAACAGCTTCAGATTCCATCTTCTGCGATGTTGTGTTTGGACGTTCCGACTCGATGGAACTCGACATATATGATGTTGGAGGTGGCGCAGAAGTACGAAAGAGCGTTCCAGAGAATGGAGGTCGAGGACGGAGGTTTGAGGTATGCTTTGATGAAGTCTACTAGGGGGAGAAGGGGGCTCGGTGCTCCGGATACAGTTGATTGGGATCGTGTGAAGTCTTTTGTTGAGTTTTTGAAGTTGTTTTATAATACAACTATGCGGATATCTGGATCCAAATATTGTACTGCGAACTTGTACTTCGACAAGCTTTCGAGGATTCATGAACACTTGCAACAAAGTTATGCTAACAGTGAGGGACTGTTATTTGCTACAGCTATGAGGATGAAATCAAAATATGATAAATATTGGGGGGATATTGTGAAGATAAATAGATTATTACTTGTGACTACAATCATTGACCCCCGATATAAGTTAGAAATTATACAATTTTTCTTCATTGACATCCTTGGGGAAGAGAAGGCTGAAGAGTTTATTAGAGAGCTGAGAAAGGATATTGATGACTTATATCGCCACTACAACAATAATAGTCATCCTACTCCAGCAAGTGGTAGCCGTAGCTCCTCACACCCGACCAGTTCGACATCTTTCGGTGATTACACTGCTTCTGCCACAGCTCTTTCATCACCACTGGTGCAGCAATATCATCAAAGGCGTGCATCGAGGAATATTATGCAGTATAGGTCTGAGGTTGAACGATATTTGATGGAAGATGTCGAGGCACCTAGTGATGCATTTCAGTTATTACCTTGGTGGAAGGTTTATTCCACCAAGTTTCCTATTCTTTCCTGAATAGTCCGAGATTTATTGGCTATTCCTATCACTACGGTTGCCTCTGAGTCGACGTTTAGCACTGGAGGTCGTGTGTTGGATGCTTATCGGAGTTCATTGTCAGCTTCAACTGTGGAGGCCCTCATTTGCACATAGAACTGGCTATGTGAAATGCCTATTGGAGTAGATATCATTGATCACGAGAGCTATAGGCTTGAATCAGGTAACTTATATTTTATATGCTTTTAAATGATAATAGAAATATTTGTAATGTTTTAATTATTCAACTTTTAATTTTTATGATTTTGTAGACCTACTTGTGAACCCTAGCATAGTTGCAGATGAGTGATAATTGCGGATGAGTTGCAAGTTACATGGATGAGGAGTTGTGTTCATGTGTTGTAGTGATGCTATTCAGGTATTATATTAATATTTTTAAATCATTTAAGAAATTATTGACCATTTCATAATTCATACTATATTTTTTAAAAATATTTTCATATGTATTATTTTGTAGATAAAACATAATGAGACTGGCTACTGGCTTCAACCTCAAGAATCAAGACTTTTTTCCTTTCTCAATGTTCAAGAATCAAGATTTTGTCAATGTTCAATTACTAATTTACTTCTCTTTGATTGTGTAATGTATGACTGTTTAATCAATCTCATTTGTAAGAAGAGATGTTTTTCTATTATTTTTTACATAATTTTTTAAAAATTGGAAGTCAATTAGGTGGTTGGGCTGGGCCTTGGATTGAGTATGGACCTTCGGAGGTGGGCCCTCGGAGTCGGAGGCAGGCCGAAGCCCACATAGACTCCGATCGGAATTCTGAACTCTGTTCGGAGTCGGAGTCGGAAANGTTCCTACATGTTCGATGCTATGCTCATATCATCAACCTCATTGTTTCTGAGGGGTTGAAGGAGGTTGATGATTCAATTATTAAAGTCTGCAGTATTGTGAGATATGTGAGGGCTTCCCCCCAAAGGCTTGGCAAGTTTAAGGCTATAGCTGAATAGCTTCAGATTCCATCTTCTGCGATGTTGTGTTTGGACATTCCGACTCGATGGAACTCGACATATATGATGTTGGAGGTGGCGCAGAAGTACGAAAGAACGTTCCAGAGAATGGAGGTCGAGGACGGGGGTTTGAGGTATGCTTTGATGGAGTCTACTGGGGGGAGAAGGGGGCTCGGTGCTCCGGATGCAGTTGATTGGGATCGTGTGAAGTCTTTTGTTGAATTTTTGAAGTTGTTTTATAATACAACTATGCGGATATCTGGATCCAAATATTGTACTGCGAACTTGTACTTCGACGAGCTTTCGAGGATTCATGAACACCTGCAACAAAGTTATGCTAACAGTGAGGGACTGTTATTTGCTACAGCTATGAGGATGAAATCAAAATATAATAAATATTGGGGGGATATTGTGAAGACAAAAAAAAATAATTACTTGTGGCTGCAATCCTTGACCCCCGATATAAGTTAGAAATTATACAATTTTTCTTCATTGACATCCTTGGGGAAGAGAAGGCTGAAGAGTTTATTAGAGAGCTGAGAAAGGATATTGATGACTTATATCGCCACTACAACAATAATAGTCATCCTACTCCAGCAAGTGGTAGCCGTAGCTCCTCACACCCGACCAGTTAGACATCTTCCGGTGATTACACTGCTTCTGCCATAGCTCTTTCATCACCACTGGTGCAGCGATATCATCAAAGGCGTGCATCGAGGAATATTATGCAGTATAGGTCTAAGGTTGAACGCTATTTGATGGAAGATGTCGAGGCACCTAGTGATGCATTTCAGTTATTAACTTGGTGGAAGGTTCATTCCACCAAGTTTCCTATTCTTTCCTGAATAGTCCGAGATCTATTGGCTATTCCTATCACTACGGTTGCCTCTGAGTCGACGTTTAGCACTGGAGGTCGTGTGTTGGATGCTTATCGGAGTTCATTGTCAGCTTCAACTGTGGAGGCCCTCATTTGTACACAGAACTAGCTATGTGAAATGCCTATTGGAGTAGATATCATTGATCCTGAGAGCTATAGGCTTGAATCAGGTAACTTATATTTTATATGCTTTTAAATGATAATAGAAATATTTGTAATGTTTTAATTATTCAACTTTTAATTTTTATGATTTTGTAGACCTACTTGTGAACCATAGCATAGTTGCAGATGAGTGATAATTGCGGATGAGTTGCAAGTTACATGGATGAGGAGTTGTGTTCATGTGTTGTAGTGATGCTATTCAGGTATTATATTAATATTTTTAAATCATTTAAGAAATTATTGACCATATCATAATTCATACTATATTTTTTAAAAATATTTTCATATGTATTATTTTGTAGATAAAACATAATGAGACTGGCTACTGGCTTCAACCTCAAGAATTAAGACTTTTTTCCTTTCTCAATGTTTAAGAATCAAGATTTTGTCAATGTTCAATTACTAATTTACTTCTCTTTGATTGTGTAATGTATGACTGTTTAATCAATCTCATTTGTAAGAAGAGATGTTTTTCTATTATTTTTTACATAATTTTTTAAAAATTGGAAGTCAATTAGGTGGTTGGGCTGGGCCTTGGATTGAGTATGGACCTTCGGAGGTGGGCCCTCGGAGTCGGAGGCAGGCCGAAGCCCACATAGACTCCGATCGGAATTCCAAACTCTGTTCGGAGTCGGAGTCGGAAAATTTTTTTCACTCCGACTCCTGTCGGAGTCGGAGCCCACCCTTACACCTAGCAGTCCCCAAGGTAATGAAAGCGATCGAAAGTGTGGAGACATGATCGATGGATAAAATTAATTGAGTAATGTTACATACAATAGTAGAGTGTACAAACACCACGCAATCACTTTGAAAAAGAGTGGGATCCATAATTAAAAAGTTAATTTTTTTTCATGTGGATCCTATATTAATTCATTTTTTTCAAATAGACAGTATGGCGCTTGCACAACCACAACTCTGAATAACATTTCTCATGTTGGAATGTTGGATTTATAGACATTCGCAATGATATATAATTATTTTACCGTTGTTTTACAATTTATTTTCAAATATCCAATACAATCGTGTCACGTTATTAAAAATAAATTTTAATATTATAAAATTATTCTTTATCTTATGTAAAATTATAAAATATTTGTAAAATAATTGTAAATTCCTTGTCAACACGCTAATTTGATACATGGGTTCCAACCAGTAAATTAGGATAGTTTTCTTAAATATAAAAAGCTCAAATTACCTTCACATGCATGATTTATAATTTAAGGATTTGATAATGGAAGTCTTTCATTTTATCTTATTTTATTATAATTTTTTAAAATTTTTATATAAAATAAAAGAAATAATTTAATTTATTAAATATTAAAAAATAATATTTTATTTAATTTTTAATTTTTATATAAAATTATTTTATTTTATCTTATTATTAAAAGTTCGAGATACAGTAGGATTCAGTAATTGATCTCGAATCTCGATCATATCACGTACTACTGGAAGTTTGTAAAAGCCAAAAGAATGGTGGCGTACGTCTTATCTCAATTCAACTTCGCACGTAGTATGAAAAAGAGGGTGGAGGTATCCATCACACATCCCATAATGCATCACACGATGGATGGCATTGAAACCTACCCTTTCCAAAAGGGTTAGCAACTACTCATGAGGGGGTTGGTGGTCACACTAACTTGGTTTGGTTATAGATATAAAATTAAATTAAATTAAAAATTAAATAAAATATTATTATAATATTATTTTTATTTAAAAATTTAAAAAAATTAAATTATTTTTAATATTTTATTTAGAAGTTTAAAAAAATTGGAATGGTTAAATAATATTAAATAGAGTTTTACTACATACAAGTACAGTCGCGCACTAATTTGTATACCAATACTGATTTATTCATATTTAAAATTTAAATTAACACTGTTTTCAATAAAATCTACTTTTTGACCAATCACATCACATTGGTGNTGGTCTCACGTCCAAAAATGTCAAATTATATTAAAATTTATTAAAAAAAAATGAAAAAGAGGGTGGAGGTATCCATCACACATCCCATAAATGCATCACACGATGGATGGCATTGAAACCTACTCTTTCCAAAAGGGATAGCAACTACTCATGAGGGGGTTGGTGGTCACACTAACTTAGTTTGGTTATAGAAATTAAATTAAATTAAAAATTAAATAAAATATTATTATAATATTATTTTTATTTAAAAATTTAAAAAAATTAAATTATTTTTAATATTTTATTTAGAAGTTTAAAAAAATTGGAATGGTTAAATAATATTAAATAGAGTTTTACTACATACAAGTACAGTCGCGCACTAATTTGTATACCAATACTGATTTATTCATATTTAAAATTTAAATTAACACTGTTTTCAATAAAATCTACTTTTTGACCAATCACATCACATTGGTGCACAGATTAGTGCACAATTGTGCTTGCAACTATATTTTTCCTTAGACAATATAGGTCAACATGAATATGATCATTTTAATTAAGAGTTTTGTTACGTACAAGTAAAGTCACGTACTAATCTGCGTACCAATACTGATTCATTCATATTCAAAATTTAAATTAGTATTGTTTTCAATAAAATCTAATTTTTTACCAATCATATTAAATTGGTACACATATTAATGCGCAGTGATATTTACAACTAGATTTTTTCTTTAATTAAACTAACTAGGTTTTAAAATTTTAACAAGATTCATATAAATAACAGGCCACACGACACAACCTGCATAACCTATTAGATAATGAATTTTTATTGGATTAACTAAAAAAAATCCATTTAACCCTATTCAATTTGTTCAATTCATTTTAACTCGTTTAATTTTTTTCATATAAATGAATAGAATTGACTCGTATATTTATATGTCGATAATTATATAAATTATTTATAATTAAAATTGAATTCATAATAAAATATTTTTACAATTAATAACAAAATTAATAATATATAGAAAATATTTTCATAAAATAATTATATAGTCAGATAGTATTATTAATAGGATGAGTGGGCAACTTGCCTGAGTAGCACCACTCAAACTTACTGCTAATTAGATTTTAGGTTTTTTTTTTTAATATATTTAAATATTTTAAAAAATAAAAAGTATATCAATACATTTAAAATTACTTCCTTAATTATTAAATAAAAAAATTACAAAGCGGTCAGTCAATAGGAATTTTTCTATATACTAGGTGGGAACAACGTACAAAACACGTTTGTCTAATTTTATGAAATGATTATTTGTAAAAAATAATATATATTTTATAAAAATTATTGATGTCACTTAATAATTTAAGGCATATTGGAAAAAATAAAAAAATTTGTTTAAAATATCATATAATCCAATATATGTTTATAACATCCATAATTTTAGCAAATATGTATACGACAAATTTAATAAAAGTCTAACACAAACGGTAGTTCAAAATATGTGTCGCTTGATGTTTGTATTATAATTTATCAATTTATGTCATCCTGTAGACGATCAATAGAGACAACATTGAAATCTTATTTTGTTGTTGGTTGATTCGATCAGGGACAACATAAAGTTAAAACATAATCTTTTTATAAAATTTGTGGTATAATATTTTCTATATATAGCATATATATAAATCATAAAATATATTTTGAAGTTGTTGGTCGAATTTACTCTTTCTTGATTAGCTCAAGGATCACGGCCTTTGTCACGTGCCCACTATAGCAAGCCCACATGTGAAATATGACTTAACGGAAGTTACGTCCTACTACCATGGAAAAAAAAAACACTTTGACTAAACACACTTGTATTATATATTATATGAGATTTTTAAATTTGGAATACTCAATAATCTGAATTAATAAAATGTATAATACACATATATTATATTTAGATATTCATGTCTTATGCACATAATACACGTATATATATTAAGGAGAAAGAGAAAAATATAATAACTAATCTTTAATTACTTATTATTATATAAAATATTAAGTATTATAATTATTGTGATTAATAAATCATATAACAATATTGAATGCTATCTCTCTCAACATTTATGTCTTCATTTTATATGTCAAACCGTTAAAACAAACGGTGTTAACTTTAACGGAAAAATAAGAAAAACCGTTAAAACTGTTATAAAACTAATGAAAAGAGAGAGAGAGAGAGCAAAAGAGAGAGAGATCTTGAATATGAGAGAAATGTTTAGAGAACTTTGTTTTCTCTTATTTCTTGGTGTCTTACACAAATGAGGACTCCCTCTATTTATAGGGATCTCGTGGTACAAAGAATGGTTAGGATTGTGACACTTGTTATCAATCTAATGGTAAAGAGTACAAAGGAGGTTAGGTGTACCTAAAATCACCATTGGGGAGTAGGTGTACCTAAAATCACCATTGGGGGTAGGTGTACCTAAAATTACCATTGATGGCTAAAGATAGGTATAAATTAATGACTCAAGATTGGTCATATAATACAATTTGAACTTGGTTTCTAACAAAAACAAGATTTTCCGTTACATACACACTTTTTATATATAGAAGATATATATATATATATATATATATAGAAAAATTCCTATATCACAAAATATCTATTAGGTTTGAAACTTTATCAATACACAAATTATTTTATGATTGATATGATCTTAATTGCTGTTATAACTCTTTATATATAAACTATCTAAAAAATAATACTCTATTTAAAATAGAAATTTATATCTCATCTTTGACAAAAAGAGAGAAGTTAACCTCTGCGAGAATTAAGATTAGGGCTTGTATTTACACTTTAAAAAAAAAAAAGGATTATTTCTTGTAAAAGGATTTACTTCTATCGTTACTCTAATTTTTAATCCCATACGGAACCTTCCGAAACCTACAAAACAGTCGGAGCAACAGCCACTCCGCCGGTCAAACGCCGTCAGAATCTTTATCCCGCGCACCACCATCTGAATCTCCGGCACCATGACTCGAGGCCACCACCAAAAACCGCCTCCGGAGCCCTCAAACTCACGCGTCGCCAATCGGACGAAGCGCCAGCACCGCCATGCTGACGCTGAAGAATCTCATTGTAGTGAAAAGAATAGCAACCGCACTAAGAAGCGCAGAAGTGGAAAAGTCTCCGGACTGGAAACCCAAACTCTAATACCCGATTCGCCTCGGATCTTACCCAATTGTAACCGGTTCGACCACTTGAGTTCTTCGCCAAGAAAGCGCAGGAAGAAAAGGGTTAGAAACTGGAGAGCTACAGAGGGTACCTACCGCAAATGGGTTTCCTCTTCCCGAGATTTTTCGAACTGCAAAGGTAATGCATAACTTCTTTTTTTCTTTTTAATCATAACCATAAATTATACGTTCAAATGTTTGTATTCCAATTACCAAGTTTAGTTGAACTATTTTCATTTTTAGCTGTATAATTGATTGTCAATACGTGCAATATTTCCTGGTAAATTCACATCTTAGTTCATAAACTTTTGTTTTTGGTTTTTTGCCAGTTTACTTCCGTGAATTTTCTAATGCTGGAAAAGAAAACGTCTTGACTTAAAAGTGCATAATTTGAAGTTGTAGTTAAATTTCTATTATGTTGGTTACATTTTGACCGCTGGTAATTTGGATTTTTTTTTTGGTGATCTACAGTCCAGCAAGTTACAAAAAATCCAACTTTAATGAGGTCTTCTAATGGCGTCTTTCGTTTGAGAAAAAAAAAAAAAAATACTAATAATCCTATGGATTTTATTTCTTTCCTCTTAGTTAGTAATATATGACTACTTTGAAGTTACGCATCAAAACTATGTGGAATTGAGTGACAGCATTTTGACTTGATCAAAGATTGCATTATTCTAATGATCCTGCAATAAGGCCGCTTGAGGATGAACTGATATTCATAATGGAATAATGATTAAATATACTTTGGAACTAACAATAAATGAAAATTGAATATAAAAAGTAAACAAAAGGGCATAATTACTTGATCTTAACTGTACATCATTGCATTCGCGTCCTAAGGTTTTCTCAAAGAAAGGTGTCTGGGCAAAATTTGGAGCCTTACACTTGGTCCTAACTGTACAGCATCGCATTCGTAGTCTAAGGTTTTCTCAAAGAAAGGTGTCTAACCTATGAGGAATTGAATTTCACTATGGGATCATTTCAATTTTATTATCCAAACAATTATGGTAAGGAAATTACACTCTTCTCCCCAAACTATCATCTCTTTTGCAATTAGCAAACTACAAGTAGGTTTCAATCTGCACCATAAACTAATGCTGCCTAGTCTATTTTTGTTCATGCTATGATCTTAACTGAGGGTTTAAATGTGCACCCTAAGATTATGCCACTGGATGTGTTTTTATGGGTGCTGTGTTTTGCATTACAAAGGGGGTGGTAGTTCGGGTTTTCGAAGTATAATTGCCCAATAAATGATTTTTTTTCATAACTAATAATTGTGTCTCTCTTTGATTTTGTGGTAAGATTATTGTAGACTGTTTGACCCTTGTACTCCCCCATCCCTGGGTCTCTGTCATATCTATCTATCTATCTATCTGTTTGTGTTTGTGGTGGGTGGGCATGGTGGGCTAGACACATATTTATCACTTTTGTTCTGCCATAACCATTTTCATCTCCTCTGCAGATAAGCTTGTGATTGTTTCATACAATATACTCGGTGTCAACAATGCATCAAACCATCCAGATTTGTATTGTAAAGTCCCTCCCGAGTTCTTGGAGTGGGATCAGCGAAAAATCCTTATACGTGAGGAGATCAATAATTACAGTGCAAGCATTCTGTGTTTCCAGGTAAATTACATGCTTTTCATTGTTTATGCACATATGTATATGCAGAGTTGTTCTGTTGTCTGTATGGTTGTTTGTGAGCATTTTAAATTATCAAAAGGGAATTGAGATAACATTTTTTTCTTGTTCTTTGACATTCATTGTGAACTATTATAACATTTATACATAGGCTTTCCTGGAATTTAAAGCTAATTCTCTCAAATTCCTTTATGAATGGTGGATGATATTAATTTCATACAGTTGCAAGAGTTGAATTCTTATTTTTTAAGAAACCTAAAGCTATTGGTTTGATATCATACAGTTGCAAGTGTTGCTTGATCTCTTTTCATCAAGATTTTTCTATTTGAGTCGGTTGTTTGCAATACTGTGAATGCTTCTCATTTTTTTTAAGGGAAAATAGGTGAGCCTTACTCTGTTATGTAGCTTCTCTGTGACTCTATCTTTAGGAAGTTGAAAGTTGAATCTGCTCTCTAACAATCATCTAAGATTCATATCATATCAGCTACATATTCAAGGGCACTTGAGATTGAGGCTTATTTTAATGGTTTTTTTTCTTTTCCGTTTTCATTCCCATACCCACTCTCATGGTAGCAGGAGGTTGATCGTTTTGAAGATTTGGATGATCTTTTTCAAACAGAAGGCTACGTAGGTGTTTACAAGGTAAACTAAGGTATTTTTTATGATTATGTCTAGCCCAACTACTGTGTTTTCGTTGTGAAATCCAGATTAGTTACTTAAAACTGATTTACAGGCTCGAACTGGTGAAGCATATGATGGGTGTGCAATATTCTGGAAAGACAAATTGTAAGGCCTTGACCCTGCTGTAAAGTGTGAACTCCTTTTGTCTTACTATAGTCTTAACTTATGGTGATTCAAGTAATTAGTTTTATCATGCAACTCATCTGTTATTTATCTTATTGGAATTAACTTTTTTGTTCACCTCTTTTCTTTCTTCTTTTATTACGGTAAATTCAAACTTCAAACATCTAGAAAGAAGCATGGAAGCATTTCCATTTTTTATTTTGAGCATGCATTTTACCATCTTGCAACTTCAGTTATATAGCTAAAGAGCACATCTTTTGTGGTAAGCTTAATTATCTTGTTCATTATCATTTTCAATATATTGAATATCATAATTTTACCAAAATCATATTCGGAGCAGATTTACCCTTTTGCATCAAGAAAACATAGAGTTCAGGAGTTTTGGCCTTCGTGACAATGT
Source organism: Carya cathayensis (assembly GCA_011037825.1). Taxonomy (NCBI): domain Eukaryota; kingdom Viridiplantae; phylum Streptophyta; class Magnoliopsida; order Fagales; family Juglandaceae; genus Carya; species Carya cathayensis. The sequence continues at coordinate 116,877 of QGSO01000554.1, forward strand.
TGCTCAACTGTGTATTTTAGAGGTATGCAGAGTTCAATTTATTGTAATCTGGTTTTCCTTTGATCTCTTCCGCTGATTTTAATTTGAAACAAGCTACCCATATACTAAAATTTGTATAATTCAACCACAGTGTTGGTAAGTAACGGTTTTATACATTTCTATTTATCATACACAGCTGATTCAGAATCAATCAGAGTCTAAATATACCCAAGCATCCATGTAAGTTATATTTTGTTATGCTTGTATTTGTTGTGTATAGGCATAAAAAATCTCATGCAACTGGGGAAAAAGTATGAGCATTATGAAATTTGATATCTTACTTCATTGGGGCTGAACTGAGAAGAGATGAGCCTCATGTGTGTCTCTATCATTTTACACCATTATATGCTTTCTATTTTAATTTATTCTTCTTATAAAAATGTAAGATATTGAAAAGTACCGGTTGAAACAAAATAAGTAAAAAAAAAAAAAACTGGAAAGTCTTCTGCCGAGCTTGCTTTAAGAGAACTCCCTAGAGTCTAATGATAATATATTATGGGAGAAACCTTCAACCCATCCTTTATAAAAACACAAACGAACGCAATTTCACCCTCACCTGTGCATATATCCTGAAGAAGTTTTGCTGCTGGAAAATGTAGTATTTGAATCCATGAACAAAGTTACTTTTTGCTTTGTCTTTGACAGTTTAACCTGAAGGTTACAAAATTTTTCTTGCACACATGAGAAAAAAAAAATTCTGCACCACAAAATTTCTACAACAATTTTGCCTTCTTGTTCACTCATACCGTTTGACATACCTTGCTGATTACACGAAGCAAGGTGTTATTTCATATGTAATCTGTTTTAAACTATTATTATTCATAAGATTTACTTTTACTTGTAAAAAACAGATTGATATATGTACTTGTGATTTTTCCTCTCTAAGTGCTGTACGTAGTTTGTCATAACAAGTCAGTATATTAGTCTGTTATCTATGTTATTTAGGAGAACATATTGCCACTTTAATCACTGACTTAAGCAAACAACTATAGGTCTCCGCCCATTCAAAATCGAAGATTACTGGTTGGAAATATACATGTACTATTCAACCCAAATCGTGGAGACATCAAGCTAGGTCAGGTACTGACTGTTTTACTCACTGCAAAAAAGGCAAAATTCCTGTAGAATGTTTTCAGTTGATACGATTGGTGATTCTCAAGAGTTTATAGTTGCCTTTCCCCTCTCTGCTTGTACATATGTGCTGTGTGTGCAAGTACCTGTGCGTCTGTTTTTTTTTTTTTCTCTTAATTTGTTCTCCCTTGTTTTTTTTGGGAATAGAAATAGCGTCAAATTGTATCTTTGAACTCATGGTTGTGATGCCATGATATTCCGTTGCATCAACTTACTAGAAAAGATCAAGAATATTTTGATTTTCAATCAGATCTCTGTGTGCTTCTTATTTTGACTGTGGGAGTATTTTAGCATCCAATCTACAATGGTGTAGGTCCGAATGTTTCTTGAAAGAGCTTACAAGCTATCACAGGAATGGGGTGACATCCCAGTAGTAATTGGTGGGGATCTAAATAGCATTCCGCAGGTGAGATCTGGCAAGGACATTATTGATCAAACAGTTTCTGATTTGAGATACAATGCTAAATCTAAATTTCATTATCACTTTATTATATCTTAAGTTTTCTTTTCATCCTGTGGTCAGAGTCCAATTTATCAGTTTCTGGCCTCATCAGAGGTGAGTTCTCATTCTTCTAGTTGGTCAAGCCAGTAATCCTTGTATGTTTGTTTTTCCACATTCCTGGGATGGCCTGAGTTTTCTACGCCAGTTGGGGGGGGGGGGGGGGGGGGGGGGGGGGGAGTTATATGACTTGCTTAAGTTGCTGTAATTTTTTGCAGTTGGATGTCCAACTACATGACCGCAGGAAAATTTCAGGACAGCTTGAATATGCATTTCAGTGTAGAGACTTCAGATTTCAGAATGAGAATGCAGCCAGGTATTTTCTGGAATTCCTGGGGAATTGATCTTGGATTTTGGTCATTAAATTGATGCGACATGGACTTAAAACAATTCAATCTCTTAAGTTCCTTTTCATCTTAGCACCTATATGTTCAAATAAATATATAATTAAATTGAGCACACTGTCAGATATCAGATATGTAAATGACATCCTTTGAAATTTAGAATGGGGTTGTTTCCCATCACTATAAATAAATAAATAAACATTGTAATATATCAAAGGAGAGCATCTGCTTGTGTGTGTGTGTGTACATATTTATGTATGTATGTATCCTGTTCTTTGGAAGGAAACTGCGGTTCTGAGTCTCTCGCCCACGTCCAGTGGCTGGAGTGACCCCGTAGGTGGAAAAAAAGGTTCACTCTTAAATATGAACAGAATTATGAAGATCCTTCACCCTTTCTGTATTTTTCATGGAAGTGTACTTTAATAAAATACAAGGCAGGTTTCCATTGCATCTTCAATGTTTATAGTATGGTGGTAAATATTAAGCAATTCATGTTATTTGTCATCACTATCACAGTTACTATAATTTGATTGGTTTATATCAGACATCGTGCTTGGATGCCCATCCCAAAGCCATTGTTATATAGATGGAGTGATGAAGAATTAAGGCTTGCAACCGGTACTGGAGGAGTCACCCATGTTCAACACCAATTAAAGCTCTGCAGTGCATATATTGGGGTTCCTGTAAGATACCTGTATCTTCTCATAATTTCTTGTATACGTCAAATTTTCAAGTTCTGTCGGGATATTGCAATTTACTTATTCAAGGGAAGTAGATATGTACTTGATGAATCTTGAGGTTGATGCCTGGCACAAGTGAGAGACCATGAATTCTGCAATCTCCTTAAAGAAGAAATCTGTATGATTGACAGACATGTATGTCAGTGTCTTGCACAGGAAGTCTTCCAAAATATTTGTGACAGCAGTTTCTCTTTTACACTTCTCCTGTTCAGCTAAATATTTTCCTTTGTGTATTTCTGTCGGTTTTTTATTGTAATCCATACTTAAATGATGCAGGGAAGCTCTACAACTAGAGATAATCATGGGGAACCCTTGGCAACGTCATACCACTCTAAGTTTATGGGAACAGTTGATTATATTTGGTAGTTCAATTTTAACAAAAAAATAAAATTATATAATACTATGTTTTCCTCTGAAAATTTTGTTAATGATGTGTTTGATTGACACAGGCATACAGAAGAACTTGTTCCTGTGAGAGTTCTCGAGACCTTACCCATTAATAGTTTAAGAAGAAGCGGAGGGCTCCCAAGTGAGGTACCTTTCATCTCTGTAACTACTGAGCTTGATCTATCACGTCATAGTTAAATTATGTAAATATTTTGTTTGAGATGCTTCTCTTGCAATATTATGGTAGTTTTTTAAAATTGGTAACAAATTGTATTTTAGCATCTTAATTCTTCAAAAAAAAAACAAGTGGATTTGGATATGGTCATTCCTACATCAGTAACAATTCTGATATGGCCATTTCTACATCAGTCACAATTCTTCTCCCGGACTTTTGGAAGAGCATGCTCTATAGTTTTTATGTGTGTAAGACACATGGGTTGTACATGGAACAGCTGGTGGAGGGTTGCAGTAATTTCAATTTCCTGGACCACCTCATTTTTGTCTTTAATTCAACGAAGTGTAAGCAACATAAAGTTTCAGCTAATAGGTGGAAAGGAGAAGATATCATAAATGATGTCTAGTAGCTCTTTTTTTATGGAAAATTATTAAGTACTCCAGAAGTATGGCTGATGTGGTACTTCCATCCTATCGTAAATTGTCATGCTATTAAAATTACTTATATAAGCACTAATATTTAATGAGATGATATCTTCTAATGGGATGAGAGGGTTACAGTGTCTGTATTCTTTTTTTTTTTTGATAGGTTACAGTGTCTGTATTCTTAGAGTTCCCAGTAGTTACTTGTTTTTTATACTACGAGTAATGGTTTGGGGTCCTAAAGGCCAGGTAGTCATTTTACAATGCAGGGATTACTTTGCATGGATATACACCAAATTCAGCACATGCTATTCATCTAGTGTTTTGTAGTTTTTTATGCAAATTGTTTGTGACATCACTGAATGATGATTGGCCTATATTATCTTTCGTCTAACAGACGAGGCTAGCCATTTAAATATATGCAGTTATAAATTATGCGAGCTTGTTACATGATCTGTGGTCGCCATACAAGGCTGGATTCATGAAGTATCAATGTAAATTTGCAGAAATGGGGCAGCGACCATCTTGCTCTTGTGTGTGAATTGGCTTTTGCAGATGATGTCAAAGGAACCAAATAGTGCTTGCTTCCGAATCAACCCCGTGCACCAGGGTGTGTTCATTCTACAAAGCTCTATTTCTTGGGGTTCCAAAGATTTTGGGAACCAGCTATATGCCACGTTTTGATGGTGGTACTTCTTAGGCATTGTTTATTCTGTCCTGCAAAGGTGGGACTCTCCATGTTTTACATTTTGGTAGGATTTTCATGTCCAATCGACTTCACCATGTTAGAAGAAGCATTATAATATATCTGAACAGAATTCATTCTAACAGTAAATGTTAATGGAACTTTAAATGCAACTTTGATGCCGATTCCATTGTATGTATGTCCCAATGTAGCCTTGAAACTTTCAATTTTACAATTTATTGGCATGCCATATTGTATTACTGTGCTCATCTGATTCATATACCTTTTATGTGCTACAATTTTGTTGAGATGGAAGTTTTTCATTTGTGGTTTCTATGCAGTTCTGAACCCTCTTTAATGTGTTTCATGTTTTGAGATACACAGTAGCTACTGAGCCTTGGGATAGCAATATGTGATACAACCCGTGAACTCAACATGAACACAATACGAAATTAGCGGTTTGGATTTGATGTTAACGGGTTCGGGTCAAAACAGGTTGACCCGTTAAGATACGATTTATAAACAGTTCAACCTGCTTGACACGAAATCAGTCCGTTTAGAATTTATTTCAAAATTAAAATTTTCTTATTGTTTAGTTGTAATATTGGTATTTCTTAGTATACTTATGTTCTTATTGTTTTTTTGTTGGGATTGTAATTTTAGATTTATGATCATTTTTTATTGTATAGTTTATAATATTGTGATTATTAATAAATATAGATTTTAACTTTTATTTGAAATTATGTTAATAAGGCCAAATGAATTATGTATTTTAGTTCAACTCATTTATATGAAACAAACGAGTTTAAATGAATTGTGTCGTGTTAACATATTTCTAATACGGGTCAAAATGGATGACACGACACGATCCATTATCTAAATAGGTCAAGTTGGGGTTTGAAAGTTTTACACGTTTAGCTCAATCAGTTGGGTTCAGGTTGACCTTTTTTAAAAAATAAATAAATAAATTTGTAACAATGACATGCTCTCAAGTAAAATGATTTATTGACATACGTGGAATTAAACACACTCATAATACATATGATTTATTCTATATTAATATCCAACTTCAGGTTTTAATTTATTGTTGGTGTCAGTGGTAGTTCCATAGGGTTGGGTCCACCAAGAATTAAATGATCAATCCTCACCACAGGATTAGTCGATGTTGGTGGTGGTTCCATAGGATTGGGTCCACCTGAAACTAAACGGTCGATCCTCACCAGTGTTGATCGTGGCTCCATAGGGAGTTGGGTCCACCTAGAACTAAACGATCAACCCTTGTTCGAGCTGTATCGGTTGCGCTCATGATGAGCAGCACTGAGAATATCACCACAAAGAATACCTTCGCAAACATTGTCTCTGATCTGCTACCTTTACTTACAATTTCCTGAAGAACAACAAAACAATGATTTAGATTGTTAGGGTTTAGGTTGACTTATATTGTCAAATATTCATAGTTTGATACGACACGAATACAATCCAAAAACACGATTTGTCACTCATATTGAGTCATTTCACAAGCTTGTTGGGATAGCATAATGCTAAAGAGATATTGTGTTACATGTTCAATTAAGCTCTATTTGGATGTTAAAAGTATCTCTAATCATCTGCAAATAGTAGTAAAATAGTTTATAAATAGTAATAAAGTAGTTTGTGAAAGTTGTGGCCCCAAACATATCCTTAATTGAATCCATACGGGATAACTTGGGGTAATTCGAGAAATTCCAAATCTACTTTATAGGACACTTCGAGAGATACTAGGCCTCGGACTAACATACAAATTTTACTAACAAAATTGATTCAATGTTCCATTCTTTAATATTAATATAGACCTTAAAAACGCTTACAATAGAAATTTAGATAAAATCAAATACTAAATTATTTTTTTTAAAACCCTAATATTTATTTGCATACGGAGCAATGGAGAGGAATTGATTGTTTAAATTCATAGTTTAAGGTGCTAGGGCGACAATTCTAGCCCATGCATTTAGAAGGTGTAAAGAGTAGACAAAAAAAGAGACACTGACAAATAAAAGGCAAACATCAAATTCAAAGGGGAACTACTTGTATAAGGATTAAGGAGGCCTTCCTGTTCATATTCATTGCAACAAAGAATGATTTAGAGCTTTGTAATCTTTATATTTTTCGAGCTGAATTTCTTTCTTTCTATTTTTTGACTTCTAATAGAGGTAAGTTTCAATATCGAATCACGTAAATTCTTAATCATTTACTCGCTTTTATTGCCTTTTATTCTTACTCATTTGTGATCAAATAATTCTCAACTCATCTTCCGCCATTTCCCGACCGTCCAACCAATATTGATGGTTTTATCCATAATTTTGTTTACATATTGAAGATTACTTGCTCGTTCTTATGAACATAGTCGCACTGTTGAATCATGTTATATGTCAATTTTCTTATGGGGACGGCGGTGGTGGTTAAAATCTTAGGGCATATACTAGATCATGCCCAGCTTTAATTATTATTATTATTAGGCAATGGTCAAATAATTTCTGTTTTGCTGTCCAAATAACTACCACTTAAGAGAAAAAGTCTTTTTGTGTGGGGAGAAAGGGACCCTTTCCCTTTGGCACGTCATTGCTTAGCGTAAGTTGGAAGAGAGGGATCAACAAAATCAACATGCCGTTTGTTTGGGGGAAAATTAGAGAGATAATATGAAAGTTGGGAGGATTCAAATCTCTTATTTCCGAAAGAATCAAGAAATAAATGCAGAAACCAAACAGATTTGAAAGTTGCTGGAAAAAGTCATGCCTCTTGATTTCTTCAAGCATTTTTTTTCATATATGAAAATGGCAGAGACTTCTAAAACATGGCTGAGTGTTTGCCACAGATATCGTCAAAATTGACAAGCTAAATCAACGACCCTAGGCTCTGAGCTCTGTTATTGTATAGGTTTAAAGCTTTCACATTTAGTTAAGGCTTGAAAGAGATCCATGATTTTCATGGCGGCAGGTGGGGTCTTGGATTTATCTTTCATTTTCAGCTTAAATGAGATATAGAGTTTTTTAAAAAAAACCAAAATCAACTCTGTAAAATCATCTGATGTTATCAAGAAACTATACAAAACAAGCTAATTGAAATTATAGAGTCGATTGGAACTCGTAATCTTTGTTATGATATCATGTAAAATCACTACTTATTCTAAAAGTTTAAACAAATAAGAAGATGTTTATTTTATTATTTATTTTTGTATTTTAATAGAAAAATGTTACTCTTACTAATAATAGTTTTTACCACTGGTTTCTACCGCTGTGATTTTTTTACTTAATGATTAAGTAAATGTTTTTTAATAATATTTTGAATTTTTTTTAAAAATATTTAAATGCATTAAAAATATATATATATATATATAATAAAAACAAAAAATCTCAAAAGCACAAGCGGGAGCTCCCCGCGGTGGAAGTAGCACCACCCATTTTAATACTGTCCACACGCTATTATTCTGCTTTTTGACAATAAACTTCAAATCAAATCCTTCCTCAGTTTGGCTCTAGACCTTACTTTAGGGCCAAGCATGTTGAAAACTCAAAGAGTTGAATAAATAAACAATTTGGAAGATAAATGGGTACAAAAACAACAGACAAGGTATCTAAAGAAACTATGACAGACAGTGATTTGGAAACGCAAAAGGCAATAAAAATATGCCATCTCCTGAAGAATCAAACAATGACATGGAAACTTGGATTTCAATGATTTTGTCTCCATTTGGGATTTCAAATCATATTCTCAATAGAAAATAATATACATCTTTTTTATTCTTAGCAGAAAATTTCTTGCTACAAAGAACTCATATAGAACAGCAGTGGCTGAGCACTAAAATCAGTTGATGGCCTTTAAAGGAACAGAGAGAACTAAATTCTCTGAATACAACATACACCTAATTTAGATGCTCATTCAGGAATTTCGGAGACCTTTTGGCTTTAGTAATCCAGTCTCCACAAAATAGCAAAAGACTCAACAGCTCTACAAGATGTTGTGCTCTGATTTTGAAGATAATAGATATAAACTTTCAAGTATGAGTAGGTACAAATACTCTCTACACTACTTCCTAATTGCAAAACTTATGGGCATGCCACATTTAGGTTTCATCAATCCAAGAAAAATCCTGCTTGGCAAAATCAATATCAAGATAAGGAAGATCGAATGCCAAATCATGCTCAACTGCATACTCTGGATAGATATCAATGTCATTCCTACAATCGAAATCTCCGATGAAATCGTCCCCGAAGAGCAAGCAGTCATATGAATAACATCCCAAATTTAACTCTTGAGTACTCTCTAATGGCCGCACTACTGGCACCTCTAACAAAGCCAGAACTGATTTTTCTCCCTCGAGAAGAGGTTCTACATTGTCTTCCTCTTTGATTGGATTTCCAGTTCCACAACCAAGTAGAGATGAAGCAGAGACATCGAGCACAGATGATGGTGATGGATGAGAGAACAAGTTTGGCTTCTCCCCCCACATGGCAGGATGATCAGTTGATAATGAATTCATCTTATTCTTCACAAGAAATTGCAATCTTTCAATCTCAAGCCTCTTCTTCTGATAAGCAACAGCAGCCTCCTCGGCGGTGTCATAAGTACCAAGCCACAACCGGCAGCGTTGAAGCGGGTCTCGAATCTCTGCTATATACTTCCCATACTTCCTACGCCGAACACCCTTGTATAAAGAGGACGATCTTAGCACCTTTTTATCATTGAAAACCTTGGCATCGATCCTAGTACTGGTGATAATTTTTCCCTTGCTTTCATCGGAATTGTTTTGTGGAGAAGTCTCTTCATCATATTGGAAATCTGGAAGGGAAATCTCCCTGACAAAGCGCTTAATACCCATTGATTCGTCTTTCTTAAACTCATATTCTTCTTCATCATCGCTTGAAGAATCGGTGGCATAAGGATCATGGTATGTAATACGGATTCTCTTCATAGGCATGAAGTTTGTTTCAGTTCTTTTTCTCCTCAATTTCTTGTAGTTATTGTCTAGAATAAGATATTGATTCTCGAGGCCTGGCATTGTGGGTTGAAACCCCAGCGGAAGTAAGATAAAAATCTGGGAAAAAAATACATCTTTGTCAATCTTGGATAGTAAGAGAACCCCAAATCTAGAACCCTTAAAACTCAAAGTGAAAGAGCAGCAATGTTTTCTGAGATAAGCACCAAAGAACCCTACTCCAGAACAGTCCTGAACTAAAATCTACTCCTTACAAACAAGACAAAATGGTATAAAGATTCTAAAACCTATCAAAATTCTTTCCATGAATACAAAAAGAATGTTGCTTGCTGCATTGGATGATAGAAATACAATAATCAGTATGAAACATAACTAAAGGTCAAACAAAAAAGCACATACCGTTTTGATCTTAATAGCATGGAAAAGGTCGGGGAAGTCTGTTTTTCGGTATGACAATGACACCAAGATTGCATGCAAAAGGTGAAGAACAAAAGGAGTGTGACAAAAGCTGGGACTAACAGAGACTGAAAATAGAACAACTGGAGCTGCTTCAGTGCTCCATATAGCAGTTCAAACCAAGACGACATAAATCCTCTGCTTCACACTCCTCTGCTTCTTGGTAAGCCTTCTTCTTGTTAGAGAGAGAGAGAGAGAGAGAGAGAGAGAGAGAGAGTCTGATATAAAATAAGCACAGCAAATTTAGAAGGAAGGAAACCTTAAAAGTTTACGAACTTCCAAGATTTGCTTCCAGAAAAAACAAAAAGGAAGTAACTTTCAGTCTTTGGTTCTTTCCCGGTTGGCTTTCTGGTTGGAAAGCCCATCTTCCTCCCCGTTTCCTCTCCTTGATTTTTATCACTCCCTCCCCGTACCTTTTCCCTCGAGAGGGTGAAAGAGAGATTTGAAAATGAAAAATTTTCCTTAACATCGTCGCACACCATATATTATATTTATTTTAATATATATATATTTTGTTATAACAAATATATGGTATATGAATGGTAACTAGAACAATTCAATTAATTTAATAATAATAAAATAAAATAATAAATAATAGAAATAATAAACAATAAAAATTTATTTAAAAATATGTAAAGTGTGATGTGAGATAATAAATATCATAAAAATTAGTCCATTGGGCTGGAAATAAAAATAATGATGAACAAACCGCTTAACATTAAGTCGATCAAATTCGATTTTGACTAGATTTGTTTATTATAGTTTTTTAAAATAAAAGCATACCTTGTAGTTTTATTCATAAGAATCAATAGAATATTCATTATAAGCTTTCTCACCTAGGACTGAACCAACAATTTGACTGGGACCTTCTTCAATTAATAGAGTTTCTTTAGACATATTGATAGTAAACTTAGCTAGTTTATGAGTTACCATGTTTCCCTCTCTATAGATGAATTTTAGACTCCAGTTTGGTCTATCCACCAGCATTCTTCTTGCATCCTCAATTAATACCATACTTTGTGTTTATCTGTTCAATGTTTGTAATAGCTTTCACTACAGCTTGAGCATCTCCTTCTAGAACCAAGTTCTAATTCCATACATAATATCATAGCTCTTTTGAGTGCTAATGCTTCAACTACAATAGGCTTCATCATATAACTTACACATGAGCCTAAAGAAGCTAGAATGTCACTTGCAGAGTTTCTTATTATATCCTCTAACCCCTCTTTCTTTTTCTTATTACCTACAGCTGCATCTCAGTTGGCTTTTGCATATGTTTCACTTGGCTTCTCCCACTTTGTTTGTTGTCTCACTGTACTACTAGAGTGATGTTCATCTTGCATATGGCTCTGAGGAGATCTGAAGTCTTGTAGGCATTGTTTTGCGGTCTTGACAACTTGTGTCTGTTCTCAAATTTTTGTTTATGTATCAGTAGATTTCTTCTTAACCACAATCTTTCATCACATAAGGCACCAATTCGACCTCTACAACCTCTAATCTCTCATTAATTCTCTTCCATAGCTCCAGAAAGTCTTCCTCTGCAGTTGAATATTTTTTAACTGGGCTCTCCATTTCAGACCATACATCTATTGTTCCAAGACAATTCCAAAGTACATAAACATTTGTCTCTTCTTCTCTTTCACAAATTGGGCACAAAGTCGAATCAATAATCTTCCTCTTGAACAAGTTACTTCTCATCGAAAGAATATTTTGAGCTACCTTCCAGATAAAGTGTTTGATAGAATCCAGTACACCAAGCTTCCAGTTTTTTGCCAATCAGTTTGTGATTTAGAGAGGCTAGAAGGTTCCCCTTTCATTGATCTCACTCTATTTTGTTATACATGGTATGCATTTTTTGTTGTGAAGACGTCTTTGGAACTAAAGCCCCAAATAAGTTTATCCTTAGCACCTGTGATGCTTACTGGTATATTCCTTATAATGTCAACCTTATCCTCGATGATCTCACTTACCCTTGCCTAATTATCCAGAACTTTCACCCGAGATTCAACTATGTTTGTAGTTTTTACTGTAAGCCATTTATCATGTCATATCTTTATTCTTCTACCATAACCTACTCTTCATACCATACCTAATTTGGTCAGTTCAAGAGATGAAAAGAGGCTTCTCCATATCAAGGTTGCTCTCGACACTAGCTTTGCTTCCAGCAGATCTCCATTCTCGTAATATTTTTCCATCATTATTGTATCAACCAAAGTAGAAGGATTTTGTATCATCCTCCAACATTGTTTTTCAAGTAAGGCCTTATTAAAGCTTTTCAAATCTCTAAAACCTATCCCTCCCATTTTTTTGAATCACCCATTTTCTTCCAACTTTTCCATTGAGTTTTTGTTCCATTGTTCTTGACTCCCTAACAAAACCTAGTCATCATAGATGTTATTTCTTTACAATGCTTTTGAGACATCTTGAATACATTCAAGAAATTGTTGGCAAAGCTTGGATTACTGCCTTGATTAAAATATCCTTACTAGTTTTGGAGAGGAAAGTATTCCTCCAACTATTTATCTTTGTCCACACCCTCTCCTTTAAGTGCTTGAATGTATTGTACTTAGACTTATCTACTATGGATGGTAAGCCTAAATATCTTTCATAACTTCCACACGCAGAGACTCCAGCCACTTGCAAGATTCATGTTCTAGGAGCACATTCAGTATTGGAACTGAAAAATATTGTGGTATTTTGCTTGTTCAAAAACTAACCAGATGTCATCTCATATGTGTTCAACAAATTTTGAATTTTTTCCCATTCTACAATATAAGCTCTCCCAAAAATGGCACAATCATTAGGAAATAACAAATGGTTTATTCTTCTACCCCCTTATGACAGCAACACCCTTAGTTTCTCTATTTTTTTTCAAATGTTTCTATTAATGCACTAAGCCTTTCAGCACAAAAGATAAATAGATATGGAGTTGTCTTAACCCACTTAAAGGTTATATTACTTTACCAGGTTGTTCATTCACCAATATGGAATATGCTACATTAGTAACACACTCCATTATTAAAGAAATCCATTTGTCTCCAAACCCAAGCTTCCTCATAATAGCCTCCAAATAACACCATTCAATTTTGTCATAAGCTTTTGACATGTCAAGCTTGAGGGCCATGGTATCTTGCTTTACTTTCTGTCTACTTTTCATAGTATGCAAAGTCTTGTTTTGCACTATAACATTATCTATTATGAGTTTTCATGGGATAAATTCACTTTGGCTACTTAAAATAATATAGGGCAAGACCTTTTTTAATCTATTAGCTAACACCTTTAATACAAGTTTGTAAAAAACATTACATTATCTTATTGGTCTGAACTCACTCACAATAGAATGATTATTAAATTTTGAAATTAAAGCTAGATAAGTAAAGTCACTATCCACATCTGACCTTTCCCCATTTAAGAAACTCAAGATAGCTTGACATACCTCATTCCCTACTGTGTTCCAGTGGGTTTGATAGAAGCAATCCCCATAGCCATTAGACCCTAAGGATTTGAGTGGTGTCATCTATTTCATTGTTGCCTCAACTTCTTCTGCTTTGAATTTCCTTTCTAGTTCTACAATATTCATAGATATTGTGATTCTTGGTGCAACTGATTCTACAAAAGCAGCTATATTCTCCATAGTAGGATTTGTAGACTTGAATATCTCTTAGAAAAATTGAGTGAATGGCCTTTTATTTCTATTTTATCTATCAATGTCCTATCCTGTGAATCATTAATAGTCTTAATCTAGTTCTTTTTTCTTCTTTGACTAGCACATGCATGAAACAACTTGGTATTTTTGTCCCCCTATTGATACCAATTTATTTTTGCTCTTTGACTCCACTTCATATCTTCTTGCTCGAGCAGTAATCCTAATTTCTCTTATAAAGTTTTGATGAATACTGCATTATAGGGCCCTTCATGTTTCTGCTCCCTCTTAATTCTGTTAGTTAATATCTCTATTTTCTTTTTTTATTCTTGCCTGTTTTGAGAGCTCCATCTCAATAAAGCTCCTCTACACCATTTAAGTTTGTTCTTTACTACTTTGAAGCCACCACAACATTCCTTCTCCGAGCCTTTTTTATAATAGTATCTCCCTCCTCCTCTAAAGACCATTTTGCTTCATATCTAAGTAATCACTTCTTTCTTCTTATCTAGGCAATTTTGCTTCTAATCACAAGTAGGAGTGGCTTTTAGTCTAAATATCTTGCAGGTAGTATCTCAACCTTCACATTTTTAAGCAGAGTTGACCATTGAGGGTTAGCCACTACTCTATCAAACTTCTCCTTTGTAAAGGTTTCATCCTCATGCTTATAGCTCCTTGTATATCTCCCCCCATTCGATCCCAAATCAAACAAATTATTAATCTCAATAGTTACATGAAATTCTTCTATTTGTTGTTTTGGCCTTTGTCTGCATCCTACTAAGGGTGAAAACTGATAAGGTCAGTTCAGTTTTTGCCTAAAACCTAAACTAACTGATCGATTTTTTTTGGGGGGAAAACCAGCAGAAACAGGCTGATAAAGACGGCCAATTCATGGTCGGTTTGTCGGTTCTGGCAGGTTTGGACAAGTCTTTTTGGGCCTCTTTTAGGTTTTTACCCAATTCAACATCTTTTTGGACATTTTTCTTTTTGCTCAATTCATTATTTAAGATCATTTTGGACTTCTTTTGCTGAATATTAAAATCCATTTTAAATATTCAATTTCATTTTACTTTTAATGTCATTTATACCATTACTAACTAGTAACTACTAGGTATAAAAATAAATAAAAACTCCACTAGATGTTTAATACACATTACAAATCAAAACAAATTGTCTTTAGCAAGTAAGCAACAATTGTTCTTGAATAAAATTGTACTAAATCTTCAATATCCAAATAGATTCACAAACAGTCTTCAATCTTCAATAATTGTAACGCCTGATTGTACTCTCAACTCTATATAGAAACATTAATAAGATTAAAACATCAAATACTAATGAATTTGGATTATGAAAAATAAATTAAATTAATTTCTAAAGTAAATTAATATTGAATGAGAAAAACATTACCATATTCTACAACAAAACTATCTACATTATTCATGGACTCTCGAATATCAATTGGTGTTGACTAGGGCTAAAAATGGACAATGTTGGTTCGGTTTTGGACCCAAACTGCAACCAATTGACCGTGAGAATTTGAGAGAGAAAACTGACCAAAATCGACCTTGTAAGGAGGCAGAAACCGGCCAGATTAGTTTCTGGCCGGTTTGGACCATTCTTTTTTGACCCTTTCTGGACCTTTTTTTTTACCTAATTCAACATCCTTTTGGATTCAATTCATTATTCAAGATCATTAACATTTTGGACTTTTTTTGCTGAATTTTTAAATTTTAAATATTCAATTTTATTTTAATTTTAATATCATTTATACTATTACTAACTAGTTCCTACTAAATATATACAACTAATACTACTTATATACTGATTACTAGATAACTAAAAATAAATAAATAAAAACTCCCCTAGATGTTTAGTACGCATTACAAATAAAAACAAATTGTTTTAAGCAAGTAAACAACAATTGTTCTAGAATAAAATAAAATTATGCTAAATCTTCATTATTCAACATCAATAATTGTAAGGGCCAATGCTCTTAACTCTAAATAGAAACATTAATAAGATTAAAACATTAAATATTAATAAATTTAGATAATGAAAAAGAAATTAAATTAAATTATAAAAGTAAATGAATATGAAAATTGAATAAGAAAAACATTAGTAGATTCTATCACAAATTTCTCCACATTATCCATGGATTCTCGAATATCAATTGGCGTTAACGAATGTCGTAATCAATTCTAAATACAAA
Organism: Carya cathayensis; assembly: GCA_011037825.1. Classification (NCBI taxonomy): domain Eukaryota; kingdom Viridiplantae; phylum Streptophyta; class Magnoliopsida; order Fagales; family Juglandaceae; genus Carya; species Carya cathayensis. Next base: position 132,576 of record QGSO01000554.1, read on the forward strand.
TAAGTGCCTCAACAGTTCTCGAAGCCAACGAATTTCGAAAATGATCAAGTACATGACCTCCTATATTAAATACTGACTCAGATGAAACCATGGAAACGGACATGGCTAACAAGTCTCGAGCAATCCTCATAAGTATAGGATAGTTAAGCTCATTAATTCTTCACCAGTTCAATAAGTCAAAAGATGGGCTAAATGCCTTACAATTATCTGAATACCGGTCCACCTTTGTTTTGGCAACTGTAGATCCAAAGGCAAAAGATGCTAGCACTCATAAAACAATTGTGACTCTTGGTTGCCTTCACCATCTTTTATGGATACAAATGTTGGGGAGGGCACATGTTCTCGGCTAATCAAGGTAGAACCGAATATAGCATTAAACTTCGCATACAAATCTACTAAAAACTGTCTTTCACTTGATACCAACTCTTCAGTCCGAGCCTTATTATGAATTTTTTTTAGGTGGAAAGTAAAAAGCCCTAATTTACTACGTGGATCAAGTACAATTGCAATCAACAACAAGAAGTTCATCTTATTCAATAAACAACAATACTTATTATATTTCATTCTCATGGTTATGACCATGTTCATCAAATAACTATTGTCACTCTCACTCAGCTTAACCGACTATATTTGGAGCATACAAATCTTCAAAAAATTAGTGTTTGCCATGACATATAAAGATCTCACTCTATATTTTTCAAAAAAATTGACAAGTGGCATTATAAAATATTTTCAAAATTTTCACAAAAACTCGCCCCATCCCCAACTCCTCAGCTATAGGAGGCCCCATTTGTTCATCATTAAAGTAAAAGAGAAAATTGTAGTCCTCACTTTCCATCTACTTTAAAGCCTTCTCAAATTTCTCAATTACCTTCAACTTCATGCAAGTTGAATTCCATCGAGTCTGCATATCAAAAGACAACATTTTTTTTATAATCAATTTTCTCTTTCTCTGCATATTTCTTAAACTTGTTTAATCTTGCAAGGGAGAAACACACATATCTAACCGCATTTCTAACTATTGTGATGGTGTCATTACACTCTTTCAAACCCTCATTCACGATAAGGCTCAAAATATGAGCACAACATCTCATGTTGCATATAATTTTCCCCAACACATTCCCCATCAAAAAATATCTCAAATATGAAATTGCAATATCATTTAAGCTAACATTATCAACAATAACAGTAAATATCTTATCAATGTCCCAATCAAGGAAGCATGATTCAATATCTCCCAATAGTATCCCCTCGATGATTAGGAATTAAACAAAAATTCATATATATATATATATATATATTTGCAATTTCCAATCACAATCAATTAAATGTGCAATTAGGCACATATAATTAAAATTTTGTATCGATTTCCATGTATCGAAAGTCAATAAAATTCTCATTCCTCCATCGTTAAACAACTTTTTAATCTTGACCTTTTCTGATACAAACAGTTTCATACAATCTTCTGCAACCGTAACACGACATGACACTTTAAATTGAGCTTCAAGCAAACAAACCATCTTCCTAAATCCTTGCCCTTCAACAATTCTAAATGATAATTCATCGATGACTACCAAAGATAAAAGATTTTAATCATCTTGGACCACTTTACTACTCCTCCATTTTTTTATGTTTTCTGAATCTTCCTCAATACCAATTTTAGCAAATATAGCTCTATGTTTACTAACACTACTCAAGGGAATTTCAGTAATCTTACTATAATTGTGGGCTCTCCTCTTCCATCTTCCCACCATCTTCTTACTCTCCTCAGAGATGGGGTTCTTGTTGTCTTCTCTCCCAAACAGATTTTTTTCAGAAACATTTGCCTCGCTGAAACTCTTTTTTATTTCAAAAGGTTTGAGCTATTGATCACAGTTCTTTTTCGTATACTCCAAGCCCATTTGTTTCAAATGTCCCAGGCCCATCATCCTTCTATTTTCCAAGCCCATGTTACCCACATTGTTTTCCTCATTCCATTGCCTTTCTATCTGAGCATGCTAACCTGACACACATTTTGAAAATTTCTTCATCTACTATCTTCTTATCATTATCAAATTGATTTTAGACAGCAACAAATTCTGCCCTATCTCATTCAAATTTGCTGTTTTTTCCACCAATCTCACAGCTTTCAAAACACAATTTGAATTCACAATATTTTCACGTTTTGTTTGCCTCCACCCAGAGCTTCCACTGCTTTTTGTACTGTCATCCTTTGCCGAAAAAATTTTCTTACTCAACACCCCAACATTCTAGGCCTTTGTTGTGCCTCCCTCTCAACTTCTGCACTTTTTTCATAATGTTTCTGTCTCATTCAGTCAATGGCCTTCCTTCTCATGTTCAAATATGCTCTCAACCATGTTCCAAAATGACTATTTTTTTGTTACTCTATTTTTTCAATGGCCCTTCAACAATGCAACCTTTAACCATGTACCAATTTTCCACACTTGAAACATACTCGAGGCAACTTCTCGTACTACAATGGAACCCAGCTATTTTTTCCTAGTAAATTAAATGTTCTGTCCCTTGAGATTGCTTTCTGTAGATCAATCTTGATACGAATTCTAAGATAAATTTTCCACCCAATTTCATTTTCATTAACATCTACCTCCTTCACCATTCTAATAGTACTATCAATTTGCGATCCTATTTCTGTGGTCATGCACACCAATGAGAGATTGTGCATTTGGATCCAAAATTCTTCATAAACAAAATTCATAATTTTCAGGAGTGTCTATCCATCAAACAGTTTGAGGATATTTGAGGACAAAAAGACTGTTGTAAAAAAGCCATGTCCTTCAAGCAAGTACCCTATCTCGGTCCATTTACTTCTTAAATGTTATGGCAAATAAATTTAGGCTAATGTCTTGGAACACAAAAACCTTGCTTATTCTCCCTATTTTTGCCATTATTGATCTTACTATTTCTTTTCCAACCACACGATTTGAGCACAGTTTTCCTACTAAGTTTCTTTCTCCCTTCTTCAGCACCTCACCCTTCCTCTCTGTATCAATGTTTATTGCTGAGTTTTCTACCTCAGTGAACCATGACTGATACCATAATTCCTCTATTTCTTCCATACCCACACAGAGGTAAAGCTCAATCTATGGGACTCTTCCTCTCTTACTCCTCAAGTAAGATTACACTATGAAATTCCATATTTTCCTTCTTTCATTGAGAGAAGGACGAGATGAGTCTTTTTTTTTAGAGAAATTGGTGTTTCTAATAATTGAATGATATAACTCATACAAAAATCTATTTGAGATGTATGAACTTGTATGGACTTCAATAATTTCAAATTTCTTCTTTTATTGTATTATATCTATATGTAAAATGAGAATATTTAACATATTTAAAGAGATTATAAAAAATTATGCTCCTCATAATAAACATATTACTTAAGTCATTATAAATTTAATTGTTAGATATATGTAGATACAACTTTATAAAGACGTTAGTAAGAAGTCAAAAATTGTTTGTAAGGACTTTATATCCCCTCCCACACACACGAGTTCTTTCATAAAAAGAGTCCCCTTTGTCTATGTCAGGTGGGACATACGTAAGAGTGGAACCTAGATAGAACATGAAGCACAAGCCCCTGCTGCCTATAGATGGGAGTTAGGCGTATGTAGCTTGCGCAGAACAGGCAACAAGCAGTTCTTTCCTTAGTGGAGTTACTAGCCGCCGATGACTTTTTTAGGACTACGTTGGAGAAGAAAGAAGGTCTGGATCAAATTTATAATGAAGCGAAAATCCCCCTTACTCCTTAGATAAAATTATAAAATAAAATATAAATAATATATTTCATCTCGATGAAACAACTCGTGAATAAACTCAAAGTGACTCGAGTATTAAACAAATGAATTGTTCGTGAACATAAAATCCAACTGGATGAAAAGCTCGAGCTTGAATCATATTCGAAAAAAATTAAATAAACAAGACTGTATCAATTACTATTCACTTGAACTCAACTCGTTTACATCCCTAGTGGTTCATTTATAGGAAAAGGCAAAGGCTCACATACATTGGTTTGGTTATGCTTCCCCAAGCAACTACTCTCCAAGGAATATCACTTAGTCATTCTTTTGTCTTCATCCTCCCACCATGTTATTGTATCTTATTAAATGATTATCAATTATTTATTATATATTAAGATACATACAAAAAAAATATTAAGATGATAAGGATAAAAAATGTAATAAATAAAAAATTTCCTTTCAAATTAGGAAGACTCCTATTTAAACTTTTAGCATTTCGGATTTATACAAGATTATGCGGCCAAGTAAAATTAGGTTTGCAAAATAATAACATTTAAGAAATGCTATTTTTTATTACAATTATGCTGGGTACAAACGAGGTGTGCAAGCGGAAGGTAAACGACCATTCATTTTAAAATAAAAAAATAAAAACTGAGAGCAATAAAAAAATAAGTAAAGAAGAGAGAGAGAAACAATAGAGATTGAGAGAAAAAGGAGAGAAAACGTCAATGTACTACGGCCGTAAACAGCAGAGGCTTCAAAGGTGCCATATATTTCTTTACTGTTCACTTAACAAATACCCAGCCGTATTTCAATCAAGGTTGAGAGAGAGAGAGACCATTTGGTAGCTTTGAAGCCCTTGTTGAAGAAGGAATCGAGCATTGACATGATCCAATGCTTTTCAGTTCACAATCAGACCAAACAACGGAAAAGGAAAAAGCAGAGAGAGAAACATCGAAAAATAGTAATTTGAAATTTATTTAGAATGGTAGTTGTCTGCTTATACGGAGAGAGAGAGAGAGAGAGAGAGAGAGAGAGAGAGAGAGAGAGTGGTCAGTTGGAGAAGAAAGGAGAGGAATCGGAGAGGGAGGGATTAAGAGAGAGAGAGAGAGGAAAGAAAAAATAACAATACACTGACGTGGCAGAGCTGTTTGCACGCCGATTGCCCCCTGCGCTTGCAATTAGCATTTTTCTTTTTATTATAAGTCTTATCTTCTTTATTCACATTTGTTGATGCATGCAATACACTTTAAACGATTGTATATCTCAATCACTTAGGGATTGCAAATTGGAATCCCTTTGTATACGATTATATATCTCAATACACTTTAAACGATTGTATACACTTTAAGGATGAAAATTAGAATTTTTGAAATTAAGAAAGTATTATACATGCAAATTGGTTGACCAAGGAGAAAAGCTTACAAATCTTGGCAAAAAGTAGAATAGGGATTGCAGATTTGTTTGAAGTTAAGTCCCCATTTGAATACTTAAGTATGTTAGCATATCTATTAATTGTAATGAAATAGTTTGACTTAAGATATTTTATTGGGTTTTAGAAAATAATAAAGAAAAAGTTGAATAAAAGTATTATAAAGTTAAAAAATTATTTGAATATTATTTTTTAATATTATTTTTATTTTAAAATTTGAATGAACTGTACTTTTTTTGTATTTTATTTGAGAGTTTGAAAATGTTGTAATAATTAAATGAAAAAGTCGAAGATTTTAAATTAAAAAGTATTTATGTTTAAATAATGTTTGGAAATGAAATATTTGAAAATATTTTAGAATGGAAAATACTACTTAGCCTCCTCAAAGTTACCACTTGAATATTTTAATTTTTTTTAATTTTAATTTTTTCACTTAACAATTAACAAAGTGACTATGAGTGAAGTTGCATTTTTTATTTTTTTCTTAATGCTTAAGGATGTTAAAAATTACTTTAAAAAATGGTAAAAAGAAGAACTGCAAATTTATACTAGCAATATGCCCAGTGGTAAACGCTTTAAAAATACTTGAGAATAATTATATTGCTAAATAGGCCCTAAGAAAGTTTTATATATGAAGCTGAAATTTTATTCATAGTTCTTCTTTTTGGGCTTAGGTTTTTTTAAGGCAAGTACCTGAGAGTTGTTCATCGTTCTCTCATTTCTACACAAGGAGACATTAATCCAAACTTTGGATATCAATTTTATCCTCATAAACAAAATAGTTTGTAGCGTGTTTCTTCAACAACTACAAATATTGTATATTCATCTGGATGAAATATGGCTTCCTTGTAACAATTAATCGGCTTGGATTATCCTAACCAAGTTATTACAAAGTCTTCCCTTCTAAATATTCTGATTTGGAGGGCTAATACAAAAGATTGTTTAGTAAATGTTTTAGAGAAATAATTTATACAGTTTTTTCGAACACTCTTAAAAAATTGTAGCAAAAATCTAGAACCCCACTTTTTTGAAAGAGTGTGTAGAACTTACACATTATATAACTGTATTTAACACTATTCAAAATTTTATAAAATACTTTTAATAATGCAAATTGGGAAAGAAAAATAAAATATGGAAATTAGCTTAGTCTAAAAAAATGGTAAAATGATGGATAATTGGATAATTGCCCTCATTATAGAAAACATCCAAAAAATATGGAAATGATCAAATAAAAAATTGTAAAATCATATGTATTGCAAACATATGACCATACAAATTAGTCCCAATGGGTTATGCATGCCCTTCAACATTAAAATGATGTATTCCCACAATCAAACACTTCTGTAATAACATTATTCCAACGGTAACAAATAGCCAACAAATCTTTCTTTGACAATAGCACTCTCTTTCTTCATCCAGGTCATTCAAAATGTATGAAAACTTACTTGACTTTTCAAATAGAGTAATATTTGTATCTGTTAAGGGTTGTATAAATGTTGCGTACTTCTTTTAAAAAAGATAGTGGTTCACCATGAAAAAAGTATTTATGTAAGTCTCATATTTATTCATTTTTTTAAAAGAACTGTGTGGTATCTATGTGCTCTATGATTGTATATATAAATTTCTTTTTGTGAATATCTCTTCATTAATGCACAGTATGTTGCCAAAAAAAATTAATATATAATTCAATTTTGTGGTACATCTGAATTTTTGTCCATTTTCTCAGAAATTCCTGATTTTAAATATGTATGGTAATGTCTCTAAGGATACCCAAATTTTATAATCCAATTCTTACATTGCCCCCCTTCACAATTTTCTACATTCAATTTCTTCCTTAAACCAATTTCTCGTGAATTATGAACGAAGTTGTTTGGTTATTGGAAAAAATGTAAGAGAAAATTTGAGGAGAACAAAAAAGAGAAGCTGCTTGGTAATTTTGAATTTAATTGTTGTTGTTGCAGTTGCACGTTAAACCATAATAATATTAAAATTATATAATGTTAATATTGATGTATGAGACAATTAAATTTTGTACACTATTAATATATCTTATTGTCAAAATTGTATCATATCATCTACCTTTTGTTCATCAAATTAAACGATGTAATGTTTGGTGAACAAAGAATGTGATATGTTTGTTCCGATAAATTAGAGTGCAAAGTGTAAAATCCCAAATAATTTAATTAAAAAAAGGTATCATCCCCTCACTACAACAAATTTTAGGTTTAGGGATGAAATTTTTTAGAGACGACCTAAATTTCGTCCTAAAAAATAATTATTGAAGATGTCTCAAAACATGGATGACTTTATAAATCTGTTCAAACGGATGAATATCCATTCGAACTGGATCTTCTGTAATGAATTAAATCGTCTCTAAAACTCAAAACTGTTATAACGGCAAAAAATCTGTTCAAATAGAAAATTAATGTCTGTTTGAATGGCTTATAATCTATTCAAAATAATAATATTGATGGGAAAGTAATTTATTTTACCTGGAAAAGTTCAGAACCGTTGAACTACAATTTTTTATTCGAACTGGAGAGATTTGGAGGAAAAATCTGACATGAATGTTACAATACCATTCGAATGATACATTTTCTCCCATTCGAACGTGAAATCACCCATTCGAATGATTTTGTGGAATATGGTTTCGAAACTACCCTCTTTGATTCTCTTCATTAAAAGAATCTGCCGGGAAATATTCTTATTCTCTCGTTCGAACTTTTATATGATCCGTTCGAATAGTAAAAATGTTGAATTAAATTGCAACAAAACCAGGTGGTTTTATGAATTTTTGGCGTTTGGTACTTCACTGAATCAAAAAGACCATTAATTGAGCTAAAATATTGCATATTTTATATATCTATAACCAATATATTTTAATTCTTTCATTATACTATTATTGGTTTTAGATGAAAAAATGATTAAGATACATAAATTCGAGTTGTGATTTAAATTGATAAATAGCATGGTTTTTGCTTAATATTATAACTTGTGATTTAATTGGACAATGTTCCTTTACATACACAACTTATTTTTGATATTTTATTCTTTATTTTTATTTTATTTTATTTTTATTTTTTTATATAGGCTAGGAAACAAAAAGGGACTTAAAGGGAACGGGACCTAAATTGAAGACCTATCATTTTGGATTAAAGGGCACGCCACATGCTTTTTAATTGGACAAATATGACTTTTGACATGGGACTTTGACCTGGGGGACGGAAGACATATTATCATTTAGTGAAAGGCGCGCCGCACACATTGAATTAAAGGGCTTCTCGTCCAGTTTATTCACACCGTATGTTTTTTCCTCTCTGGGGCATTCATCCCAACAGCCACACCACCACTCACTCATGTTGCAGTAGCACCGTTGAAGAACTCTTTGAGATGTCCAATTGCTATTATAGTTCAGCCTCATCCATTGCTTTTAATCTCTATCTCCATCCATTTGGCTTGCTCTTTTCATTCCATACTTTTTATTTAATTTCAATTTGAAGTTTATGGTGTATTTTTTATATTTTTTACTTAAAAGTCTGGGCATTTAATTTACTGTTTATTTTATTTTATGTTAGTTATTTTTTTTATTTCTTTAAGTTTCTATTAAATATGCATTACAATTGTATTTTAGATGGATTAAAGATTAATTAGGACTTAAATAAATTCAGTTTTATTATTTAATTTTTAAATTAATTAAAATTGTTTAGCGTAGTTGAGTATTTAATTGTTAATTTCAATTTGTTAGTCTTTTACATTCCATTTCGACACTCAAAAATCTAAAAATATGAATCTAGTATATGACTAGTACTTTTTTTTTTTTCTGTTGCACTCTTCCATTCATTGTACATACCACCACTTTTGTTTATGAAACTTTTTAGCATTTTATACGAGTTTGGATTTAAACAACTTTTCCCGAAGAGACGATCTAGAAATTTTATTCTTAATTGTTACACGACATCCTCCTGCTTTTGGGATAGCTTTTGTGCAACTCATTTTTTAGTGAGTCAACCTTCAGTTAATTTTCATGCGGATTACACATTTTGGTAGGAACTGAGTGTAGCCAGAGAAGCTTGGGCGATTTTTGTCACTGTGAGAGAGTGTTGTGGAGAGAGAGGAAAATTTCTAGTGAAAGAGAATGAATTCTTGAGAGAGAGGATTGGTTACGAAGAGAAGGGAAGCCTTTTTTTTTTTGTAATTTTTTTTGCTATTTCGAGTTTTGGGTATTTTGTTTCATTGGATTTGATTTAAGGTTTTTGTCATAATGTTTTATGTATATGAAGGTATTGGGGATTGATATTTTTTATTGGATTGCACAAATTTGAAGTAAGATTACTAATTTCTAGTATGTTATTTTTTTTAGTGATTTGGTAAATTATTGGTGATTGTTAGTTAGGTAATGTATTTTAGATTTTTGATGTGATTTTGCAATGTATTGGTGATTTGTAATGTAATTTTGTAATTTATTTGTGATTTGGTATTTAGAGGTTGGTATTTTGAATTTGGTATTTGTATTTGATGAAATTGGTATATGATTACTTGTTAATATTTCATAATATGGTAATGATTTGTGATGGTGTTAGTTATATTGTTTGTGTGTGAAATAAATTGAGTATTAATGTATTTGCTTAATGATATTTTTTATGTATGATTGAATTATCACATGATTGAATATTTACCAATTAATGTGTGATTTGTTAGTATATTTAGTGTCATATTGTTAATGTTGTTAGTATGTTATTGTAATTTGGGATGCTTAATATTGTTAGTAATAGTGTTTAAACACCCAACAAATAAATAACCTCTCTTTTTTTTCCCTAGTTGAGGAAGTTTCGGGTATTTTCAAAAAATATCAAATCTAAAATTTACCTAACGCAACAAATCAATTGCCTCAAATTTAAACACCCAAATAAAATAATCAAATCTTCATAAAATATTCAAATAAATAAACCTAGAAGAATAGATGTAATTTGCCAAGCTTTTAACATATTACCTCTAGTTTAAACATCCAAATTAAATTCTCAAAATTTCATAACACAATTTAGCATAAATTATTATCAAAATATATGTGTGACTATAATACTAGTGGCTTGGTTTAGTAGTTAGGAGTTGGATTTCAAATTTGTTTTTATATGTAATTGAACTTTAGACCCGTTTGAGAGTTGTAACCAAATATTCTCTTAAAAAATATTCTCTTAAAGAATATTTGGGTACAACTCTTGAATTGTCCAAGGTAGACAGTTTGAAATTCTATCATCTATATGGCAGATATATCCAGTTTAAACTCTTATGTTTGTCAATTAAAAGTTTGGTTCAGTGTTTCCTTATATTCTTCGGGTAAATAGTCCATAAGTTTCTCTGTCCATGAATAGGGTCGTTGACTTATCGTGACTAATATACTTGAAGAATTGTAGGCAAATGCTGTTAGAATTTTTACTAACATTAGAGTTTTGGACTAAGTATATATGTAATATAAATTATAGTCTCTCGAATGGGAAAGAGTCAAACTACCTTATAAAATAGATGGTATGAGGATATGAATAGACTCTTGATAGTGTTTATTCTATGAATTATGTTTAGACAGCCAAACAGTAATGGAAATACTATGGATAAGAGTTGAATGCTGTTGGAATATAGACTTGGGCGAAACTATAAGGAGTATGTACAAGGGGTGAAATTTTTTATAGAGTTTGCTCACATAAGTGTTGACAGTCGAGGATTTTTAAGATTTCCGTGCAATAAGTGCAAAAATCTTAGTTCTTATAATTTAGTGGTAGTGAATGAGCATTTATTTGTAAATGAAATCGATCCTAAATACTCACATTGGGTCTGACATGGCGAACTATTTCCTGAAGGAGTTAGATTTAGTAGCCAGTCCAATCAAATGGAGGAAGGTAACGACATTGACATGGACAACATAAATGTGGTTGCTTCTGATGACAGTGATGATAATGGAGAGGATATGATTGAGATGTTAGGCGATCTGAGTGCAGGAATATTTGGGCCGAGGAATGGAGAAGGAATATCTACACAATCATTTAAGAGAAACGGAAACTTTAGAAAACTGTGAGAGTATGCACAATGAAAATTGTACAAAGGGTGCACCCGTCATAACAAGTTGTCTTTCACAGTGAGGCTACTCCATATTAAATCTATTTGTTGTATTTCTACAAAAGCCATCGACATGTTGCTAGAATTATTTAAAGAGACTCTCCTGTAAAATAACGTAGTACCTCATAATTTTTATGAAGTGAAGCAATTGAAGCGAGGCACTACGAGGGGTGTCTGCATAGAGAAAGTAAATAAAGTGGGTAAAATTAAAGTTGATATTCCTGATAATCATACCAGTAGCTCTTAGGATTCGACAACTTGGCTTACTTCTTATATTGGTACCCTTACTAGCACATATGCACCGATGACTACATCCTCTTGAGGTAAAGTTTTTCAAGATGTAAAAGACCACTTAAAAAATCGTTATTTGGTAATAAGCTATATCCCAAAAAATTAAGTATAATATGTTAATTTAAAGTTATTTTGTATTTCTACTAACTGTTTATAATTTTTGAAATGACGAGTTTGAACTTAATTTTGGCCGACGAGAGGATCGACTAACGGTTGAGGAACTTATGTCGAATGCATTCCAGTGGTATAAAGGTCGATACCATACCCACTATCAAAAATTCAATACTAAAATAGAGGCATTCCAAAATTCATTTTAACCAATGCCACCAAACGAATGGGAGAATGTTTGTGATATGTTTGAAAATCCTGCTTATCAGGTAATTTCATTACTACCTTTTTTTAATAGTATATGATAAATGTATTAACCAAAAATTGTTTGAACAATGACAGTCAATGATATGCCAAAACTCTATATCACTACCACAATCTTAAAACTTTTTTTTAATTGGTTTTTTATTATTTAGTTCCAAATTACTGACATTGAACAATTGTGATATTTATATTCTATTTATTTAGTATTTGTAATATTATTATGAAATTTTTATTAATTGAGTTTGGTATGGTGAGCACCATTCGAACTGAGTATTCCGTTCAAACAAGCAATACACAGTTCAAATGATAAATTACAATTTATAAATTTATTCGAACAGATTATAATCCATTTGAACGATAACTAAGAAATACAGTCCGTTTGAATGGACATAAATTTCGTACATATAATGTATGTTTGAACAACAAAATATTTGTTCGAACAACAGTAATATAACAAATCCCATTCGAACGAACAAAATTTAAGAACATATGATGTCTGTTTGAACAATAAAATTTATTTTTGAACAAAAGTAATATGAAAATTTAGGTGTTCGGACAAATATAATCTGTTCGAATAGGTTGTTCGTTCGAACAGGATCAAATTATTCAGTCGTTTGAATCAAATTATCTTACTATTTGAACGGAACCTTATCCATTCGAACGGGTTGTTCAGACGAAAATGGTTCATCTAAAAAAAAACCATTTGAATGCTTTCGAATGATTCCGCCCAATTTCATCCCTTTTGAGACATGCTTTTCAAGACAAAATTTCTATTTTCGTCTCTAAAAACTTGTTGGGATGAAATTTGAATTTTTGAGAAAAATTTATTCATCCCAAAAAACTCAATCTCTTGTATTGCCTTGCAGTTAGAACTAGTAATGTTTATGAGTTATGTAAGCTAGCGTCACACATTCGTTTTTAAAAAAGTGTTGGGACTGCTGTTAAATAATTTTTTCATATAAATTTTATATTTATTTATTTTTTCAAAAGGAATATACACAACACTTACATACTTTATTACTGTAAATATGATTTCTCTTTACAATTTACAATTTAGTTACGAAATACTGAAATTGACGTTCAATTGAAAGTCTTGGACTAATGATCCTGGCCAGAATATAAAAGCCATATAGCCCAAACCAAGGATGGCTCATAATTGCCCGTATCTTTCTTTCTTTTTGGAGAGATTGCACACTCCAGCCCATACACCATTGTTAGCCCTTTAACAGCACCCACAATATTTAAGATTAATTTCATTCTTAAAAGATTTATTTTTTCTTTTTTGTTACGATTATCAAATTGTATTTTTTTCCCTAAATTTAGTATATTATGGATCTATATTTTTGTCTGATCATGAGCTTCTATTCCACCGAAAATTAATCGATATTTGAAAAGATGCTCAAGTTTTTTATGGTATTAGACATTGTGCCTTACGAGCTTGTTTTTAGATTGGTCATAGAGAGCAGCATTGCAGACACATTTCAACAATATATCTCTCCCTCACTATGACACTCTTGTGGCTCAAACTCGTTTATTCTAGCTCTAATATCACTTGCCCTACAATGAACTATTAAAAACATTAATTAGTGTTAGAAAAGAGACGGTCAAATCTTTTATAGATTCGATATCACACCTTGTAACATGGTTTTAGAGAAGTAAAAATGAGTGAATTGTGAACACATGAATCGAACAATGTTGGAATTCATTACCTGATGTATTTAATTTCCAAGGTTCAAAATTGAAGATAAGTGTTATTTAGACCTGATCTGAATAGTGAGTTAAGATGAGATAAGTTAGAGAAATGGTTTGAATTAAAATGTGTTATGGAGTTTTGAGAAAGGAGAAAGAAAAAGTTGAATAAAAATATTATAAAGTTAAAATATTGTCAGAATTTAATTTTTAATCTTATTTTTGTTTTGAAATTTGAAAAAAAAATTTAAGTTTGAAAAAATTGTAATAATTATGTAATATTTAGATGAAAAAGTTGAATATTTTAAATTAAAAAGCGTTCATGTTTATGATGTTTGAATATTAAGATGAAATGAGATTAGATGAAAAAGAAGCATATCTCTATTCAAACCAAGTCTTAGCGGTAATATTATTACTAATTTTGGTTGTGTTGTTACAAATATGAGAAATTCTCTCTTATTTTTTATTTTATTTTATTCGTATTAAACTAATTGAATTATTCTATTTATCATCTATATACCATATATTTATTATAGGAAAAATGAAAAAAAAAAATTGATTTATTGTGTGGGCATGATAAGTATAATTATTCATATTTTAAACCTATATTGATTAAAACACCTTCATTTGTGTTTACTAGCGCGGCTGCTTTAATTGTGGTTTTAAACCACATTCAACTAGATATTAGTAGTAGACTCGCAAATGCACCAATTCATGCATGCATGCATATGTATGTATGTTACATATTATTACGAATAATGCTACTCTTTTCGTTGGGGGCACTTGCGGTGATTTTATTTTTATTTTTACTTCTTGATTTAAAAAAATATTTTTAATGATGTTGTAAATTTTTTTTAATATTTAAAAATGTTAAAAAATACATGCGTAAAAGAAAAAGGGAAAAAAAATACAGATGAAATGTACTATCGGAAACCTTAGTGGAAGCTCTCGGTGGTGGCTATAGTGCCACCTGTATAATTATTGCTCACGTTAAAAAAGAAAATTATATTATCGAATCGGTGTATAAAACACATGTATACTATTCATGTCATTTAAATTGTAATATTTAAAATTTATTTTTTAAATTAAATCATATAATATAAATAGTTTATTAAATGTATTCTACACGCTGATTTAAAATAAAAATTACTCAAATAAAAAAAAATATCAAAGCATATGGAAAAGAGAGATGAAGCGTCAAATATTTTAGTCAACATATACATTTTTTTCAATGCTTTCCGTCTATGAGGAGCTTAATTTTTCAACTCTAGTACACCTCGATCTACCTTTCTGTAAGTCGAGATTATAGCATAAATAACCTGGACTTTTAATTATAGCTTTAAATGGATTCCTTTTCTATATTTAATATATTTCATCAAATTATATTAGCATATAAATTTTTTTTAAAAAAAGTTTGGACCCAACCTGCCCCGCATGCCGTTTAAAATGGACATGTTTTGGTTTACTTCTTTTCTTAAAGTTTTAAATTTATTTCAAAGTTTTTTTTTTCACTTAAGTTTACATATATTTAAATCTTTAAAAAATTATTTATTAGGAAGGAGCTTTTGACCTAATCTTTTGTGAAAAAAGTAAAAAAATTTAAATCAAAATAGTTGCAAAAAACAAATATAGAATCAAATTTTCAAACTTCTTATTTTTCCAACCCACTTTCACATATCCCAATAAAAAAACCACTCTCAATTTGTTTTTTCAAAGAGTACCGGATACAGCCTGAGAACCACTTAAAAAGGCCAAAAAATATATATATTTTAATTTTTTTTCGTTCATTTTTTTATATTCTTAAATAATTTTTTAAAAATAAAAAAAATTTACAATATTACTAAAAAAATATTTCCTTAATTACTAAGTTATAAAAAAAAATAAAAACATTCGGGACTCAAATCCGGATCCCAAAGCATTTCTCTTTTTCAAAAGATCCCAAAATTATCAAAATTTTAGTTATTGAAATTCCCACATCACTTACCCACACCTCATGAGTCATGACACATTTTTTTCAATATTTCTTGCTTTTGTGATGGCAAATATGTGGACATTTTATGCTGATTTGGGTATCAAGTCAAGAATCATGACAATGAAGATTGCTTGTAATTATCTCAAGAGAAGGATGAGCCACATACCATACCAAGATATAGATAGAAGAAGGTAATGATAGTAATATTGCAAATGGAGAATTGAAAAGTACTAGCATTTTGTATGGAATTTCCTTTCTTTATAACCAACCATCTATGACAAGGAAAACACCACCACCATACGTACATGATCGAATACAATATTGAAAACCCAAATTTCAATGGAAAGTGATATAGATAGACATTTCTTTGATGTGAAATCCAATCAATGGAGATGATTTCTTTTTCACGCCTCCAAAGCATCCTATGAAAACCTTGGGATCATTATCAATAACTCTTTGAAAAATCTGAGAAAATAGAGAAAAAAAAAAAACCATCTTTTTTAGAAAGAATGGTATTCATAATTATTTTAGTCCTATGCTTCTTTCATTATCTTCTGATGAGACAACAAGCAATTGCAAATTTATTTATATGTCAATCATATGATATTATATCAAGGGATGATAAAAGATTAATAGATAAAAAGCCATGGAGTAGAGTTTTTCTTTTTTGAAGATTTCGTGACAAAAGGATCAAAATATCCCCTCTTTCATGTATGGGAACTTTTTTTTTTTTTCCCCTTCTGATTTTCTTGTTAGTATAGCTGATTAATTACAATTATATGGGGTATTTTTTTATTTGAAGAAAAAAATTATAATAATTTTTTCTTTTCTTTTGGGAAAAGATTCTCCATTGTTACAAAATATCATTTTTGTCGGAAAGAGTTGATAATAGCATATAAGGGGTCGAAGTATGTGTTGAATTTTTCGCATTGTCATGGTCCCATGGCTTCCTTGTAGGTCAAATATGTTGTGAATGTTGTTGAGAAGAATAATTCTACTTATCACCTCTACATGACACCATACACTATATTTATTTTATTTTTTATTTTATTTTTTATAACAAGTATGTGGTGTATAAATAATAAGTAGAACAATTCAATTAGTTTAATAAGAATNATTCATGATCCATTTACCCAAAGCATCCTATGAAAACCTTGGGATCATTATCAATAAGCTCTTTGAATTTATTTATATGTCAATCATATGATATTATATCAAGGGATGATAAAAGATTAATAGATAAAAAGCCATGGAGTAGAGTTTTTCTTTTTTGAAGATTTCGTGACAAAAGGATCAAAATATCCCCTCTTTCATGTATGGGAACTTTTTTTTTTTTTCCCCTTCTGATTTTCTTGTTAGTATAGCTGATTAATTACAATTATATGGGGTATTTTTTTATTTGAAGAAAAAAATTATAATAATTTTTTCTTTTCTTTTGGGAAAAGATTCTCCATTGTTACAAAATATCATTTTTGTCGGAAAGAGTTGATAATAGCATATAAGGGGTCGAAGTATGTGTTGAATTTTTCGCATTGTCATGGTCCCATGGCTTCCTTGTAGGTCAAATATGTTGTGAATGTTGTTGAGAAGAATAATTCTACTTATCACCTCTACATGACACCATACACTATATTTATTTTATTTTTTATTTTATTTTTTATAACAAGTATGTGGTGTATAAATAATAAGTAGAACAATTCAATTAGTTTAATAAGAATAAAATTAAATTAAAATTAAAAAAATAATAAAAATAATTTAAAAATATATAAAATATGTAGTGTGGGAGGATAAATAGCATTCCTCTATTCAGAAAGAGGGAATAATAAAGTAATTTACTAATTAATAAAGTCAATATCTAATAAGAAAAAGAAAAAAATTATTTGAAGTCTTTATTCAAATTCATCATAAATCAAAACATAATCTCCATAATTTCCTTTTTGAACGTTGCTCAATCATTGTTCGCAATGAAAAAGTTAAAAGTGAACTCTCATTTACATTTACAAACGTATATATATTTAATTCCATGTTTGATTATTATGGTTTTTCAACGGATTTGGACATTTGAGAAGCAAATTAGGGTACAAAAATATAGAATGAAATCTTCGGTTTTAGATTTATTTATTTTTATAAAAAAATGTACGGGACTTATACATCTTATGACTCCACATATCATTTTTCTTAAAAGAAGAAGAAGATGGGGAAAAAAAGATCCCACCATAAAACTATGTTAAAAAAGAACTTACTTTTTCTAGAGTTTACTTTTTCTACAAACATCTTACACAAGATTAATATATTTAAGACTTGACACCATCGTTACTTGTTAGTGTAAGCCAAGACAAAGTTACTCATTGGTTGAATGGTAAGATGATGTCAACTCATTTTATTAAATTATTATAATTTTTTTAAAATTTAAAATAAATATAATAAATAAATAAATGTTTTTAAATTTATCAAAATATAATATTAAAAAACTATATTTGAAGATAACTTCTAATGGGTGTTACGAAGAAAAGACAAATGACAAGTATAATTAGCTGCACCGACACAATAGGAATCTTACCTCTCTGCTGAGTCTACTCCATATGTAATGGTTCAAGTCCTTAATTTTCATAATAAATACAGTTTTAGGATCAGTAAGTTTTGCATAATTTTTTTTCAAAAAAAAAGTATGCAAAATTTAAGACATACATCAAGACTTATAATTGAATTATATAATATTTATGTTTAAATGGGTTTTAAATAATAATAAATATTAAATTAGTATTATATATCAGTCCATCAAAATTAATTTTGGAAGAAGCCAAAGAGATGGTGGTTCAAATTTGATTTCTTTAATGAAAGCTTTTAATTTTCTTTATTTCACCATGATTTTCAGTCATGGACTCATGGGTGGTAGAGGGCGATCCAAAAGTAATAGCTTATAAACTAGATGCCCAATATATAAAAACCTAATCTTAGTAGCATCGTTATTTAATAAAATAATTAAATATGTGACCTCTGAAATTTATATATTTATCTAAATTCAAATTTTAGGGTTTCAAATGGAAGAGAGTGAGGCAGAGTAATACTACTTATCATCTTATGTAGTGCTATTAGATTATTAGAGATTATTTATTATATTTCATTTGCGAACCTATCATTTAATATCATATTATAGGATGATGAATAGCTTTTTTCTATTTTTAAATAATATTAAATATTCAATAAATAATATAAAATTCATTCAATATATATATTAAAAATTTTATATGCAGACAATTTTACTTATATTCTAGACACTTCACTAATGTGATTAATTTTGTCACTTTCTTTTAACATAAAATAACTGATTTGACCAATCATATCAATAAAATACACAAAAAATATACAAAAGTAACTATATATAACATAATTATATATATATATATATATATATATATAGAGTGTTGCTACACCCACTTACCAACATCATCCAAAAAACTCACTGAACATGTAATTCTTTTTTTTTAAAACATCTTTTTAAACCAGTTAAATATTATTTTAAAAAAATTATTAAAAAATACTTCTTTAAAGTAATAAAAATACAATCGATAACTTTAATAGAAAATATTCCTAGATGAAAATATATAACATATATACATATATTTATTAATTGACATAATTGTTAAAAGACATATAATATAAATAAGAAATATTATTTACAGTCATGGTTGTGTAAGTATCGCATAATTTTTATGAAAAAATTAAATTAATACAAAATTTATATAAAAATTAATTAATTTTTTAATTATAAATTTTATTTTTTTAAAATAATTACGTAATATTTACCAATCTTATAATTATATATAACATTGTCTTATATAAATTCCTGCAGCATTTAATAATATTAAGAATGAAATGACAGATGAATATAAATTATACAGGACATTATTGGTGGTTCGAAAAATCCG
Organism: Carya cathayensis; assembly: GCA_011037825.1. NCBI lineage: Eukaryota > Viridiplantae > Streptophyta > Magnoliopsida > Fagales > Juglandaceae > Carya > Carya cathayensis. Next base: position 152,124 of record QGSO01000554.1, read on the forward strand.
TACTGTTGAACAATTGCTTGGTTCGTAAGTAGTCAAAGAATGCTTTAAATAGATGGGCCCACAACATTTAGAAACTATAACGCCCACTGTGTGGTGGGCCGTACAGGTACTGTTGAATCTTTCCCTTTCAAGACTGGACTCGTCACTCACCTTGGGACCCCCCTATACCACCCACTGGTTTCATCTCTGCCTCAAATCAATCGACTGCCCCTAAAATATCTATATTCCAGATCTCTTTAACCCTACATCCCTACTTCCAAACGAATAATCCAATAGGCCTATGCTGTTCCAAAACTGCATAATCAATGCTTCACTGTAAAATACAATCCTGCCCCCTCATTAAAATTAAATTTTAATATTACAAAATTACATTTCAAAATGATAAAAAAGCAGTTATAAGATAGTTATAAGTCCTATCATTTTCTGTAAACGAATATCTTTTAATTTTATAAAATATTTTTATTATGTTAGTTGTAAACTGGTTGTTGTCACTGTCCAAGAATCAGAATTTTCATTTCAATCCTGATTTGATGGGTATATAAGTTTCGTTCCGTTAATAAATACGATAAGATAAAATAAAATAAAAGTTAAAAATAAAATTTAATTTTTAAATATAATTTTTATTTTAATATTTAAAAAAATTAAATTATTTATTATATTTTATATAAAAATTTAAAAATATTATAATAATTAAATAAAATTAAATAAAATAATTTATATAAGTAAACGAGACCCTGAACTCCTTTCTAAAAATATGAGAGTCCATATTTCCAGCTTCTTAAAAATAAATGAATATTACCCCTTTTAATTATTTAAATTAAGGATAATGATATCTTTATTCATCTTTTATTATTATTTTACTATTCAACTTTTTTTTTTCTTTTGCTTTTTAAATTTGGATTAAAAATCTCTTTTTAAATAGTCTATAAAAAAAAAAAAAAAATTCTTTCCATATTGCTTTCTTTCCCTGTAAAAATCGGAATTACTTAGTTGATAGAAAGGACCAACGCAGGATAATTACTTGTACCTAATACACATAGATTGGATGTTTTTCTATTTACATTACTCTTATCATTATTATTTTTTAAGGTAGGTCCGAGATTTAACTTACATTAAAAAAAAAAAAAAAAAAAAACCGAAACGCCGGAGACTTACTCATTTTAATCTGAACATATCATTTCTCTAAATTAGTAGAATTTGATTCAAGAATAATGCCAGACATAAATTGTGATGCTCCCAGATTCTGCTTGAGATTGAATAGACATCTGAAACGTTGGGACATACAACATATAGTTGTCTGCCCTATTCATGACATGTTAGATGGATGTTAGGAACATTGCAATTTATATATCATGAATGGGGACAGGTAACCACATGTTGCATGTCCCGACGCTTCAGATGTCCGTTCGATCCTAAGCGAAATCTGGAGGCGTCACATAAATCTAAATAGACCCGTTTAAACATTTTATAAAAAACGTAAATTTCACTAAAAACATAATAGATTATTTTTACATTTTTTACAATTGAGTCTATTTTTTTTTATTAAAAAATTACCTAAATTTATTTGTTTAAATCTTATACAAATCATTATTCTTTATTTAATGCATAAACTATTTAAATCTAACATAACTTTGATACTTCAAATCAAATTAATTTATTCTTTATTTAATGCACTAAGATACGTTTAGATGTTAAAATAATTTTAAATGATCTGAATTGATACGTAAAAAGTAATATTTTGAAACTTATTCAGATATGTTTAAATATAAATTGGTTTAGATATGATTTAAACATATGGAAGGTTTAAATTCATAAAAAGTTTAAAAAATAATAATTTATATTAGTAATTAATTTGGGATGCAATGAAATATGCTTGACCTAACATAGCGTTAACAATCTTAACTTCAGATGCTCCCGAGCTGTAGTGTATAATAACCCTCCCCCTCCTCCATTTAAAATGTTGACCCCAACAAGGGGTCATCGTCCATCCGGTTGTACTCAGGAATCCTCGCGGAAGCGTAGTCATCGACTTCCATCACCAACCGTCACGTTACGCGTTCATCTCACGCGTCCATCAAATAGCCTAGACTTCTTTACCCCACTGGGTCCACCACATCAACAAGTTTCAACAAACCAAACCAGCGCGTGGAATAGCGCTGGCCTTACATCAGATTTCTCGATACTCCGGAAGTATCGTATCGCATACGCATGTATATAAATCTAAAGCACAATGAGCTGACGTCATCCCAACCGAATCCCCATGACATCAGGCCTAGATGTCTCCCTTCCCAAACGATCCAACGGCTCAAATGGCCCGTCTATAAGACAAGCAAATTCTCTGCAGTTGCGAGCATTACCAACGAAGAACCATAGAAAGTTCAAAGCTTACAGGAGATTGGAAAATGAAAACAGTAGTGCGGGCCGTTCGTCACTGTGAGATAAAGAACCCACCACTGAAAAAACCCCATCACAACTGTGTATATACTTAACTCGTTTTTTTAAAGCAATCTTAGAGCTTTGCCTTCGTTTAGGATCTTGGTACATAGATTAATTTAGCTGCAGATATATGGAGAAGGAGAAGAGAAAGAGGGAGGAAGAAAGGGAGAAAGTGGGGGAGGCCGGGACGAAGAAGGCCAAGGAAGGGGAGGGAGCTGGGGTGATGGTGCCGACGGAAGAGGAGGTGGAGGAGTTCTTTGCGATACTGAGGAGAATGAAGGTTGCTGTGAAGTACTTTGAGAGATCGGTTGGGGGGAATAATGGGGAGGGGTGGAGGGCGGCGCTGGAGACGGACGAGGTGGTGGTGCTGGAGGAACTGGAGCACGAGGAGGATCAAGAGGAAGGGGTGGTTGTTGTTGTTCATGGTGATGATGATGGTGAGCATGATGAAGGTGGGGCGATGTCGTTGGTGAAGCAGAAGAAGAATAAGAACATCAGGGGGGTGGGGGAGAGAGTGGAGGAGAGTGAGGTTTTGGACTTGAACGCCGCGGCTCCGGAGGAAGAGGATCCTCACCGGCTGGAGTAGTAATTAATTAATACTGGTCCGTAGATCAGGGCCGGCGTCTGCATGCATCGGGACAGATTAGGTTGCGCCGCCGCCGCTGCCGTGGATATGGAAATGATTTACAAAGTACAGCAGGCGCCGGCTGTACTATTTGGGAGGTTGTGTCTTTTTGGTTAATACCACTCTCACGTACCTGCCTTCTTTTTCTTTCATGTTTCTTTTTCCTTTTGGCTATGAATATTAATTAGTTATTTACGGACATTGTACTGTGACCCTTTTTTGGGTAGATATAGATGACTGAGTTTGGTTAATTTGTCCATAGAAAAGCTGTATAAAGTATAAATATATTTTGGTAGCCTTTCGTTTTTTCTGTGGTATATTTATTTTGAAAATGATAAAATAATTACTCATTTACAATTTCTCTACATCTTTTTAAAAAATAATATTTTTAAATATTTATTTTAATTTTGATTTTGATTTGAAGTGTTTGAAATTTTAAAAAAATATTATTTTATTGATAAGTTGTAAATGAATTGTAAGGTTATCGTCTTGATTTATTTTATTGTTTTGCAATTCATCATTTCCTTATGTTATATTTATTTTTGTTAAAAAAATTTATTTTATTTTTTCACTTAATTAAATTATTTCACTTATCATCTATTCACTATATATTTAATAAAAAAATAAAAATAAGTGTGATGAGTAGTGTTTGAGAATGAAATTATTTCTTTATGTGCTGTACATCAAGGGCTTGTTTGGAGATTTAGGCCTCATTTGATTACAATGATGAGATGATGAGATGAGATGAAATGTTTTAAATAATAATTAATAAAATATTGTTAGAATATAATTTTATAATATTAATTTTGTATTAGGATTCGAAAAAGTAAAATTGTTTATTATATTTTATATGTAAATTTGAAAAAATTGTAATGATGAGTTGAGATGAAATGAGATGAATTTTTTGATATTGTGTAACCCATCCAGGCTTTAGAATATTTTAAAGTAAAAAGTAATGAAATGAATTTTTAATAATAATAAAATGGTTTCTAAGATATTATAATTAAGTAAAAAAGTTATATTATTTTTTATAAATTTTTAAAAATTTAAAAAAAGGTGTAATGATTAGATTAAAAAGATAAATATTTAATTTTAAAAGATATTTGATATTTTAGTAATATATGAGAAAAAATATTTAAAAAATACAAGGATATATAATATATTAAAGGATATATAATCTTATCCTCAAGTGTACCGTTCGAAAAAAAAATATTTTTTTTTAATTTAGTGATTAAAAAAGTGATTTTAAATATATTGGTATATATATATTTTTTTAATTTTATAATTAAGAAAGTAATTATAAAAATGAAAAATGAAAAAAAAAAAAAAAACGCTGGGCTTGATACAGTAGCCTGACCCTATATAAGTACGGATCCTAAAGGCTTGAGGGCGAATAGTCTACAACCTATTCACAATATATCTTATATTTAAATATAATAATATTTTTATAATATTTAAATTTATCAAATCAAAGGTGAAAGTAATATTTTGAAATCTGTACCGTACTAGCAGTAGTTATTTTTTTTTATTAGAATAGTGATTAGTATAAAAAATGTATCTATTTTATACTGGATCAAATATCAGCTCTATCTATACATTTTGATCAATATCAACTGATTTACATTCCAATTTTCACATTTAAAGATTATTTTCTTAATTTAGAAATATTATTAAGTTTTATAAATATGTGTTTTAATTTTTTAAGACTTCATTGATATTATTTTTAAATATAATTTATATATATATAATTAATTTATTATATATAGACTATTCTAGAACGGTATTCAAAATGGTTATGATATTGAAATATTTCGTTCCAGTTTCTTAACCGAAACGGCATTAAAAAATATTGGGTAAAAGTCAAAATAAAACTTAAAATAATATTATTTTATTACAATTTGATGGTTGTAAATTGAAATTCTCGATTCCTGGCTTTTATTTTAGTATAATGTTAAATTATTCTTTCTTTCAAAGGTTTAAGTAATTACGTTATGAAGAAATATCTACTCAAATTCTTGTATGAATTTAAATCATTTAAGTTGGAGAAATAGATATATAATTTAATCTTATAATATTTTTGTTTGAAATATTTATTATATGTAGGTATTAATAAATGTTATAGAGTCTATTTTATGTATCTATTTTTCTCATGTGATCTTAAGTTCAGACAAGAATTTAAAACACCTTCATCCATAGGTTGATATTATTAAGTAAAGTAATAGTGATAATAATAAATATTTAACTTCAACTTCAAGTTCTTAAATATTGATAAGAGTAAGAACTTAGGTGAAAGAGGTGATAAATGAGCACTTAAAACAAGGGGAAACATTAATGAAGAAATAATGGCCTTCGATCTAGGACTTCCATTGCTTGAATTCCATTGATGAGAGAAACATTGAGTTTGCAAATAAGAATGTAATTGAGTCGAGTCGAGTGAGTTTTTGGATTGTCAAGTTTAGCTCGGCAAAAAAAAGAAACTTGAACTCGAGATATTTATATATTCTTTATTCAAGTTTGGCTTGGTGAGCTAAGATATAAACTCTAAATCAATCCAAGAACGAGCTATATATTCGATTTAAGTTTAACTAAGCGAATATTGAATAGAGTATCTAACAGAATGATTCATCTAAACGAATGTTGTCTCAATTCCAAATACCAAAATGAGTAAATAATTAAATCAAGTGGCTGTTTTGCTAAGAAAAATAATGACTTCTCTTACTGCAAAATATTAAAATGGGGGTAACATCTAGATAAACAATGAGAGATGAAAAAATTAAAAAATTAAAGTTAAATTATTTATAAGTCGATCGGTAGGTAAAATTTTGGAAATAGACTACTCTCTGGGCCCAAAGCTTAAGGGAAGGATCACCATTATTGCTGAACTTTCGCGTAGTACCATAATTGTGCTGCTTCTCTGAGTTGTTGTCGGCAATGAGCTGTCGGGCTGTGCATCTGAAAGTGGGGGTAAACGTTGCATCCAATGTAGTGTTGCAATGATGTTGTTAGTGTAGCTTCGTGGTTGTTAATCTCAAATTAAAATTAAAGTTGCGGTTCTCAACTCTATTGAAAAGAAGAGCGCATCGACTCTGGTTTTGGAGGAAAGCATGCAGTAACATATATAGCATATAGCAGCAACCAAAATGATTTTGCCATAAAGAAGACACCTCGACAATATGGAGATCTTTACAGGTGCATATCATGCATGCATTGATTGACAAAGCAATTCTGGCCACATCATGAAGTTGGGTAGAGGTGGAAAACCTGAAAGGCTGGATGCGTGGGTAGTGAGTGTGATCCATAATGTGTATGGCTCAGGTGCCGGTCCGTTATCGACACTGCCTATTTGGCTAGCGAGCTTTATAATAATGATGTGCATCAAGAGGAAGTGATTAAACACAATAAAGATGATGGTATTTTAAGGAAGGGTGTATAGAAATACATATTTCTCTCTTTAAAATGTCTAATAAGATAAGTATGGTAACTTTTTATAAAGTCTAGAATGAGTTTGTTCTTAAACTATATGGGATTTTTCAATACGCTCCCTTATGTGTGGATCAGTATTTTCGATACGCTCATCGTGGGTAGGTCGCAAGAGTTCATCATTAATCATAAATTAACCTGTTCTAATACTATATAGAAATAGGTGTATAGTAACTCTTTTTATAAAGTTTAAAATGAATTTAGTCTTAAATCACGCGGGAGTTCTCAATAAGGTGTGCAACCTAATATGTTGCTGGTTTGATTTGTAACATTGGTTACAAATTGGAAGTGGTTGATGGGATCTAGGTTCGAAAAAGCATATCTACGTACAAAAAGAAAAATGGACCATGATGCTTTTGTTTCTGCTCACGGGATCCCTGTTTTTATAATTTCTAAGTCAGAAAGTGATTTTATTTACTTTTCGCAGTGCTACCCGTCAAACCGATTCCATTTTTGCTTGTTTCGAAGCAACTTTATCTTTCTTTTTTTGGCCAAAGAGTGGCAATTTTTTTTTGTTTTTGTTTTTTAATTTTTTTTAAATGCTGTCCTGTGATCATTATTGAAATGGGAAGGTTTGGTTTGAAACGAATTAAATTTAAAAATTTAATAAAATTTTAGTAAAATAATATTATTTTAATTTAAAATTTAAAAATTTTAAAAATTAAATTATTTATTATATCTTATATAAAAATTTAAAAAATTTGTAATAATTAAATGAGATTAATTAAAATAATTTTATATCCAAAGAGCCTCTACCAAATTTTCTTATCTTTGATTTGAATGTTTTTGTCAGGATTAGAGTACGCGGACTTGTTTCTTTAGACATTTTTAATAAGAGCGGGAACAGATCCTATCAAAATATAAAGTCATTCCACTGAGTCGTTTATTTTAAAATAATAATTCTAAAGATACTCACACTTTGGAATATCTCATATAAAGACAATAAAAATTAGCTAACCATTTCTATCAATTTAATATTTTAAGACAAATACTCATTTTATATAGAATTAGCGCATACGTTCTGAATTCAAATTTACGTAATGAATTTGCTTACTAAGAAGAAGTCTAGTCTACATTCGGGAAAATTAAAAGACAAATATTCCATTATAAAAAATAATAAATCTCTTTACATTGCATAAGTACTTGTACATGGGAGTATTACAGGGGGCATGACTACAATAACATAGTCAATTTACCTTGCTTTGTCATTAACAACATATAGAAAGGAGATCAATATACATAAAAATCTAGCTGAGAAATGAATAATATTATATATAGTCGTGGAATGTATTAACATTATAAAATTATTTAAAAATAATTAAAATATACTATTAAAAAATTATATTTTTTCATGTGAATATCATATTTTTTTTTTTAAATAATTACACACTCTATGTACATAAATATCATTTATATTTCTGAAACCTACTAACAATGGAGGCTAGCCAGGCAGCTAGCTAGGTCAAGATTTTAATAATTAATTTCTTTAATTAATATTTATTTTACTCAATAAAACATGTTCGGTAAGTACTTGTCGGCCAAGACCTTCGTTTCCACCGACAGGAATACACAAGTTCTGCTTATTTTCTAATTCTAACACCTAACCTTGCATCGTATTCTCCGAGTTATATGATTCGATTTTGTATTCACATTTTCTAAAAGGAAGACACCCTACTTTTTAAAACGAAGAAAAGAATGACAGAAAACGTGTTCTTTAAAGACCCAATAAAAAGTGTAGTAATAATAATAATTTTTGGGAAACGTTTTTCTTTCGTGTTTTTTGCGGTCAAATCTTGTAGAAAATTTGAACATTTGCCAAATATGGGGATGGACACATGTTTGACTCTAATAATGCTATTTTGTCTTGATTATTTATATATTTATTTTTCTTTTAAATATTTTTTTTCTTACTAATTAAGGAAATAATTATTAGTGTATTGATATTTTTTAAAAATATTTAAAAATATAAAAAAAATTAAAAATGTAAATTTTATTTAGAGGGCACGCCCATCGGTCACATCTGGGCGATATCCATATCCGAACAACACTCGAAAGTTTATGATTACTTAATACAAATATATTAACATGCATCAATAAGTGCTACGATAAATATGATGCGTTTATGGTTCAACAATATCAATTATTTTTGTTTTTCATTTCAAGTAGATTTATGCACAGCGGGTTTGTTTAATTTTGGAGCTTGACCATTATTTAAGTTGACTACATCGAGCAAACATCTTTTTGGCTTCTAGCAATGTGGTTATATCAAAATAAAAGCGATACCCTCTTTTTTCCAAATTTGAAGACTTTAAATGAAAAATATAAATACATAAAATAGTTGTTATTGCTCGTGTACACGCGTAGATTTTTCAGACATAATTAAATACTCAAAAAATGATGTAATGCCAACTTCATGCCTCTATTTATCTCCACATTAAAACCCAAAAATTATAATAATAACTTAAGAAGATCTTGATCTATATCAAGATGTAGTGAACCCCAACAATCGTATAAATTAGGGTTATAAGTTGAGTATTTTGTTCAATAAATGTGTCTCGGCAACTGAATTGAGGGAGTCTAGGGGATATAAGCACAACCAAGCCGCGGGAGAGGTTATATAGGCCGCTATTAATGCAGGTGAGCACTGATCACCTTGACCTCCTCAATTTGGTTTGGTGGACATAAATCGGTTTTAGTCTTACACTAATCTACTAATCATTAAGCACATTGGTTCCTGGTTCCTTCCCCAACCCTCCTCAATCCATTGAGACTCATCATGTTTGGTTAGTACTAATGACATAGAAGTCAATAACAGATCGTCCAGAATCTAGATTTGGACTAGGTTTGGGTCCGGATAGGTACTCCAACATCCTCACCAAGCTCAGGATGTTGAAAAATGATCACATATTCAAGTATAGATATGAAGGTGGGCTTAAGATGGAATTACAAAGAAAGAGAGAGGACAATGACTGATGCAAAAGAGTGGAAATGTGAAAGGTAAAAGATAAAAATGAACAATGACTTCATGGGTGTTAGAAAGTCACTTACAATTATTTATAGCTTTTTTTTTATTTATTAGAAATATATCATGAAGAATTGGCCATCGAGTCTATTGAAGCAATTTTCCAGCAGGGTAGGAGGCCAGCTGTTAGAGTTCATAAAAATATTCATAGCGGATGGAAATACCTCAAAGTTACTTAGTGTAATTATTCCACGGGTGAATCTAATTTTCAATCCAAGTTCATCTCTGCTCAGTGTGTGAGTGTGCCATATAGATTAATTAGAGACACTCAAGATACCCATAGCCTAAGAGCTTTTTCCAAGAGAGAATATTTGATAGAGAGAGCACTAGTATTCGGAAATTTGAATGCTTTCCATCTATGGAAGGAGGACCTATTTAAATTCAGCCCTCTAATGGTAATAGTTGGCTCGCCTTAAAGGCCACCCTTCATCACTCACCCATAACTCTAGGGGTAACGCCTAGTGTAATGCTAGGCGTTATGTTTGGCATCCCAATATGGAAAGCAACTGGAGCAAGCCCACCATAGGTGCCCCTAATTTATTACATCTCTCACTCTCATATAGTAGGCATGAACCAAATATATATCTCTCATCATGTTCTCTATCTCATTTATACAAGTAAATAAGCTATTCAACCTACGAGTACACCTGGAAAAAAAAAAAGTGTGGGTGCAATATACCAAATCTCTCGTAGAGAAGACCAATATAGCAGCATCCCTAAAGTGTGTCTTGTATGCTCTAGACTCATTAAATAGCATAAATCACGAATAATTGATCCCTCTTGAGTTCTAAAGAAAACTCAAAACTATGCTTGATTACTTCTAAGTCATCACAATGTGTTCACAAATTTTGTCACTGCCAAATTGTAGCACCAAAGTTTCATGTCAGCAAACACAATCGAAGATGCCTTGTCACTAAATTTTAGTCCAACCACTTTCTTAGCAATACCTCTTTAAACTCTATCAATCATGACTATAGGCAACATGCTAGGGTAGCAAATATGAGAACCCCACATCTTATGACATTTTCAAAGGTCAATAAGGGCATTCATAAGTAAAAACAGGGCTCACACAATGAAGAAATGTGGAACTATTCAATCACTTCAATATCTGGTCTTATAAGTACATATAGTATAAAATACATGCTACAATGGATCTTTCTTTCTTAAAGAGTGTATGCCCATATCAAACACAATATAGATCTTAGTCCAGACGTCATTTTTGCGTCTAACCCGATTCTCTCCATTTGCTTGCCTTTGAAGCGCCAAATAGAGTTTTGCATCTAGCTAACTAAAAGCTACATGGTTTATGAGGTATCCATACATAGTCCTCTTAAATATAATGAACCTCATCTTAGCTCCCCTTAAGATGACATATCTTTTGTGTTTTATAACTTATTCCTCTCTGGACAAGTACCGAGTGACACATTGTCTCATTTATACTCGTTACATCTTCGGCAAAGGTGATTGCTCGTGTAAGAGAGCCGATCTAAACTTGTTGACATACCTTTTGTGTGTGTGTACAATTCATGCAATATGATAATGACAAATTGAAAAATATCCCAATGCATTAATATCTCAAAAGAAAGTTTACACTACTATGTCAATTTAAAAATAGTTTACGTAGTCCTAAACTTCTAACATGAGTTATAAAAAGTCTTTTACTATGTTATCAGGGGATCAGTAACCATGTGATCATAGAAAGATAAAACAACTTCCTTTTGTGCCACCATGTCTCTAATGTAATGGTATCATATATCAATGTGTTTTGTTCTTCTATGATACCTTGAGTCCTTAACATATGCGAGATCTGTCATACTATCACAAAAAATCATCACTCCATCAAAATTATTCGCGCTAATGTCTAGGTATTGAGCGAACCTTCTCAACCAAACAGCCTCCTGAACTACTGTTAAACATGCTATGCATTACGCCTTCATGGTGGATAAGGCTATGTATGATTGTTTCTTATTACTTAATGTAATTACGCCATTGTTTAGTAAGAAAACATACCCAATTGTAGATTTGCACTTATTTAGGTCACTGCCCCAATCTATATCATTATAACCCTTTAGCTGTAAATATGAAACCTGATATCACAACACATAGTCTACAGTTCCCTTGAGATATCTCAAAATCTTTTTGCCTACTTTCCAATGGGCCAGTTCTAGGTTAGATTGGAATCTAATGACCAAGCCAATTGCATAACATATATCTACTCAAGTACACATCATCGCATACATCAGGCTACCAATAGCGCTTGAATAGGGAACATAGGCCATCTTCTCTATTTCTCTTGGAGTCGTGAGACACATTTGGAAGCACTTAAGGCTTCGTTATGTAAGTCTATTGAGACAAACATAGAAATTGCTTTGAACGATCTTTATAGATCTTAACCCCCATTCAACATCATTGTAACCCTTCATCTGCAAATCTGAACCCTGGTAGCACAACACATAGTCTACAGTTCCCTTGAGATATCTCAAAATCCTTTTGATTGCTTTTCAATGTTTTCATTATATTATGTCCGCTTAGGGTTAGATTGAAATCTATTGACTAAGCTAATTGCATAGCATATATCTAGCCGAATACACATTATTACATCAAGCTGCTAACAGCGCTAAAATAGGAAATACAAGTCATCTTCTCCATTTCTCTTGGAGTCTTAGGACACACTTATTAGCATAAGCTCTCGTCTTTAGTAATAGGGGTGTCAATGGGTTTACAATTACTCATTTAGAAGAACTCAAGGACTTCTTTAAGTAAGTCTATTGAGACAAACAAAGAAATCTATTTGAACAATCTCTATAGATCTTAATATGCAAAATATATTCTACCTCACCCACGTCCTTCATCTCAAAGTTGAGGGACAAGCACTTCTTGGTGGCGATAATCATCCACTTACCATTTTCAGCCAGCATAATGTCATCAACATATAATGACAACAATACAAAACTCATTTTATACTGTTTACATAAATGCAATGGTATTTTATGATTACCGTAAACTCATTCGAGAGATCGAATGGATCTATTGAATTGGAGATATAACTGTCTAGATGATTGTTTTAGACCATATATAAATCGCTTGAGCTTCCACACTTGCTCTCTTGACCTTTGACCACAAAGCCAGGTTATTCATGTAGATCTCTTCATTTAGTTCTCCACTGAAAAAGACCTTCTAATTGTCCATCTAATATAGTTTCAAATCCAAATATGCTACTATGGCTAGAATAAGGCGAACTGAGGAACTTTACCACATGAGAAAAAGTTTTCTCATAATCTATACCCACTTGTTGACTAATATTCTTTAGTCATGAGATGAGCTTTGTACCTCTCTTTTGATCCATTCACTTTGCATTTGACCTTTACAACCTATTTGATTCCAATGGCCTTCCAATCTAGCGGTAGGTCTACTAGTTCCCAGACCTAATTAGTTATCTTAGACTCCATTTCATCATTTAGTGCTTTCATCCAGTAAACTTTAGTAGAATATGAGAGAGTCGCTTGGATGGTCTTAGGTTCATCATCATCTTGAAGACCCACTATGAAAGTTTCTCCTTCAATTTCAAATTGATGGTGGGAACATTTCCACGTGAGCTCCTACATGTTTGAAGCTATTGTGGACTACCAACAAGTATTATGTTGTCACTTGTAGCCAAGCCACTTCCATTGTTCCTTAGAGCTTGAGAAATTCCCACATTTTCAATTAGATGCTTGGAGTGGCTTCCTCTTGATCCACGATTTCTTGGAGTTCCAAACTACTATCAACTTCACCTATAATCAAAAATTCATCTTAGATGAAACTCACATCTTGTGACTCACTTTCATTTACTGTTGTTCATTGATCAATGCATAACTCTTAGACTGGCCAATACACCTAATAAAGATACACTTATTCCCTCTAGGGCCCAACTTCTCATATTTATGAGAAGAATCGTGAAAGAAACCCATTAAACCCCATGACAGAAAATTACTCAAGTTAGGTTTCTCGCCGATCCAAAGTTCATACAAAGTGAATGATATTGATTTGGAGGACACACGGTAAAGGATGTAAGGTGTAGCAAAAAGTCTATCCCCCAAATATGATACTAGTAGGTTTGTTTGTACTATCATTAACCTAACCACATCAAACAGTATCCGATTTCTCTGCCCTGTCACACCATTTTGTTGGAGCGTATATCGCATCGTCAACTGTCTTTTGATTCATTTTTAATCACAAAACCTTTTATACTGCTCAAACAGATATTCATGTCCATGGTCAATTCATAGAGTCTTTATATACTCGTCTAATTGATTTTCAACCAAGCTCACGTATTGTTTAAACTAGTCCAATGCATCAAACTTGTGGGATATCAAATAGACAGGACAATATTGCAAAAAATCATCTATAAATGTGATGAAATTGATAGTCTTGTGTCTTGTCCTCACACTCATTGGGTCATAAATGTCTGTGTGGACTAATTGCAATGGAGAATATGCTATTGTTGCTTTTCCAAACAATTTTCTCTTTGCTTTTCCCATCAAACAATGTTCACATGTGGGCAATGTGACTTTAGCGAGATTGCTTATTAGTCATTTTCTAGCTAACCGAATTATCCTCTCTTGTCCTATATGGTCAAGCCTAGCACACAATTTAAACAAATCTAAATTATTAGTTGTAAGGACAAAAACAATGAATTCATTCACATTTGAATAATTCAAATTCATGATCATAAAACCGTCTGAAAGAACAGTAGAATCATAAAAAAATGCCCAAAAATATGAAAACACCATTGTTTTAAAATCAAATGCGGAAATCAAGTCTAACTAGAGTAACTACGAAAAATAAATTTCATCATATTCCAGGAGTATATAACGCATTGTGGAGTAATACAATGTACTTGTCTTGCAAGTCTAGCTTGTACGTCCCAACTCTTAGAACCTCTACACTAGCTCCATTTCTCACCTTGATATCATGAACCTCAACTGGAATTTGACGATACTCTACAAATCTAACTTCATTTCTTGCTATGTGCTCTTATTACATAAACAGAAAGATGATTGAGCTGAAATATTGCATATTTTTATACAATTGGAATCAATATATTTTAATTCATTCATTACATTATTATTGGTTTTAAATGGAAAAATGATTAAAATGCATAAATCTGAGTTGTGATTTAAATTGATAAATAACATAGTTTTTGCTTAATATTATAACTTGTGATTTAATTTAACAATGTTCCTTTACATGCATAACATATTTTTGATATTCTATTTTTTATTTTTATTTTTTTTATATAGGCTAAAAAATGCAAGGGACTTAAAGGGGAATTCGCTCTTTACTTTGACTTGGGGACTTTTTGATTCAAGCACCAACTTTTGACTTGGGATTAAAAAGGACTTTTGACTTTATTATTTGGGGAGTTTAAGACTTATATGGCAACTTATAATTCTCTTGGGAAAAATTCAGGCCGCATGTACATACCGCCGCTTTTGTTTGTGAAACTTTTCACCATTTTATACGAATTTGGAGTTAAACAACTTTTCCCGATGAAACGATTTAGGAATTTTATTCATAATTATTACACGATATCCTCCTGTACTTGGGATAGCTTTTGTGCTACTAATTTTTGAGTGAGTCAAAAGATAATAGTCAGATTGTACATTTTTCAACTCAGTGCAATAACGAACGAAATGACATTTTTTTCCATAGTTGAAGTAATCTAGTTTTGACTTGTTGTTCCCGCACTTGCTTATTCTATGACTGCAAATATCATTTCTCTTTTTTTAATAGACTTATATTGTGCCCAACCCGAGAGGTTTTTGAACTGTTTTATATGACCAAATTGGCAAGGCTCATTCTCTAGGGCTTGGGTCCAATTTTTTTTCTAGCTTAATCCGGAATGTATGGTTGTTTTGAAATATGAAAAACAAGTGTCATTCATGTATTTTGAACTCATGACCTAGTGGGAACCAACAAGTAGGTGCACTACTGGGCTGCTGTTTTCCTTAGCGGTAGGTGGGGCACTTATTTTATTTATTTACTAATTGTGCCAAGAAAAAGAATTTGTTTTTCAATTTGTTTTTTGGCATAATTATTTCTTCATACATGTGATTTTTGAAATTGTTTTATCACTAAATTTGTTACATTATTTATTTGTTTTGGCCTACAAATATTTGTTTTAGGAAGCGATAAGTAGCTAGTGTATGATTGAAATTAAATTGGATTTTAGTCTCCCATACAATTTAAATTTAGTGAAAATTAAGTTGAAAGTTAATAATTAGGCATTGTGATGCAATATATGATTAGGAAGCCTATCGAATTTTAGATCTTGCAACATGTCTAAATTACTTTTCTCTTTTAACTTAAATTAACGTGAAATTTTTTTTAAGGTGTGCATATGATATCTTATTTGTGCTATTTTTATTAAAACAAAGGTGAAAAACTAGATTAAGAGAATTATGACATGTGGCATCTCAAGATCCATTATATTTTGAATAAGCAAGAGGTCTTACAGAACTTAACTCACTTTCTAACTGGGCTTGAAAAAATGAACTTAGAACAACACAGAAAGGATTATGAGGCCTTTGACAATTGGCTAAAAAAGGATCAATGAGCATGCTTAACTATTTTAAGCAGCATGCACAATGATCTTATTGATGAGTTCGATGAGTACAACAATACTCAAAGTATGTGGCAGGCATTCAAAGTTTAGTTCGGAGAACTTTCACCATGAGGTTTCACGGATTGACTATGAGGTTTGATACTTACAAGATGCACATTGAACATACGATTAAGCAGCATCTTAGAGAGATGTCATCCATGATCCACGAACTCAAGGTGGCCGAAAACAATCTAACTGATGAGCAACAAGTCTAGACCCAATTCTTGGAAAAAAAATGAGCCAGGATTTGACGCACAATAAGAACATCAAAACTTTTAATGACGTGTTGCGTTATTTGGAACTTGAGGCTAAGCACCTAGAGGCTACTAAGCCCAAGCATTCATCCTATACGGTTGAATCTAGCTTCGTAAGGCATTTAAGTCTAAGGGCAAGAATAACAAGAGTGAATCCAATGTTCAAACCTCTATTCGACCAGAGTTCGTTTCTTTCCGGTGTGTGAGTGTGCTATGTAGATTATCTAGTGACATATTCAATATGCCTACAACCTAAAAGCTTTTTTTACAGAGAGAATATTTTTAAGAGAGTATCTGAAATTTGAATGCTTGTCCATCTATGGAAGGAGGATTGATTTAAATGTTGTCCTGTATTGGCAACAGTCAGCTGGCTTTAAAGGCTAGCCATCATCACTCGCTCATAACTCCAGGCATAATCCTTGGCATTATGCTTAAAGTAAGAAAAATTCTAAACATAAGCCCATACACAACACACCACACATTTTTTTAATTTTTTTCTTTTACCAAATATTTGATATATGGATAATGAGTAGAAAATTTTAATTAGTTTAAAAAGAATAAATCTAAAAATAAATTTAAAAAAATTTTAAAAAATAAAAAAAATGATGTGTGTGCTATGTGGGACTTATGAGTAGCAAAACTCTTAAAGTAATGTTAGGCATTATGCCTGGCATCCCAATATGGGAAGCCGCAGGGACAAGCTCACTAAGGGTGCTTTTGTTTTATTACATGAACAAAATGGTTGATTCACCCATGATGAAGACTTTGACGTTGAAGCAAATAATAAATAGAACATATAAAATGAAAATAAAAAGAGGGACAAGGAGATTTACATGGTTTAACATGAAAGTCTCTTCTACAAGTAGTTTGGGGGTAAAATCCATTATGTTTGGTCATTGTATAGTTTCTTATGGCCTCACATAAGGCTTAATACAATGACGAACATAAAGTTGAGGAGAGTTTGAAGAAAGTCTATTCTTTATAGAAAATTGCAGAGAAAGAGAATTTGAAGAGTTAGAGAAGTGCCTAGAGTTGTGGATCGAGATCCCTTTCTATTATAGAGGTCTTTTTTTTCTTTTTTTTTGTAGCTGAGTCTTGCTTGCTTAATGTACGTCAATTTCACATTTTGATATGTCATTCATGGCTTTATCTCTTCTTTTTATTTTTGGCAATGAACTTCCAATTGGTCGAATCCTAATTCATTTTATATCCAGTAGAGTCCATTCAGTCTGATTGATCCTTTCATTTTATTTTTTTTACACCCTTGGCCATGGTGCGAGTTAAAGGCACTATAGTTTTGAGGAATGAGTGAGTGAGCCCCTCTCCAAAAAATAAAAAATAAAAAATTGCTCTTTCTTCTCTCTAAAAATCCAAGAGACCTTCAATTTTTTCTGGATAGTGGGATCTACCTCCTTTTACTGTTGATCTCCTATTCTTCTCCACTTTTTTACATAGTTTTTCTTTTCTATTTTTCTTTTCCTTTTTTTTTTCTCTACTAGATCGGATCATGTTTGATCTATAATCTATAACCTTCCATACATCAAATCTATATACGCTCCAAACTATCATGCTCACTAAGCGTCGATCTACAACATGGATCAATAAATGATGCTATCCGACTAGCGTGCGAGGTTCATGTGCCGCTAAAGCTACATGTGAGCTCTATGCACCGCTGCTGTTTTCGAGACTCCAACAACTACACTCGTGACACTGACAGTCTTTAGCATCAGATTTTCAAAATGCGTCTAACCATCCCATTATATTCATGTTTTTCTTAATGAGAACATGGAGTGGAAATAGAGTTCTCTTACAAAATGCACTAGAATACTCAATTGAAGTGTCTTTCTACCGATTATGGTTTACAGCCATAGTCACTCAATCCACTTGTTGGATTAATTGAAATCGCTTTCGGCGGTCCCCTCTGTGGCTCATCTAAGGAACATGAGCTCTAATCTTTGGTTCATTGCCATTTTAATTTGTAAATTATTCTCTCTCCCTCCGTCCACTACAGTTAGTAAAAACAAATTTTTGTATAGGGCATCACCTTTATTTTTATTTTTATTTAATACTTGATTAAAAAATAAAGCACCAAACCATAACTCTAGCGGTAAAGGATAATAGTTGCAATCTATGTTCTAGGAAACTTTACACTTTTCGTAGCACATAGATCGATATTGAAAGCTTTGATTACACATGCATGACTTAGTGCTTGCCCACAATATAAATGACTGTGTTTTCACCTAGCTTAGGTAAAAACCAAGAAAGTTTAACTACTGACGATGAAAATTGTTTTCAAGTTTAGAAAGATGAAGTCCAATCACAATAAGAACCACTACATTGACTTTTCTATTGAAAAGTATAATGTGGGTGTTTCGGTGCTTGCCCACAATGTAAATGATTGTGTTTTGACCTAGAATAGGTGAAAAACCAGAAGTTTTACTACTTTACTTTTCAAGTATATTTAATTCATGTTCAAATTCTGAACAAATCATTAAATAATTGATTTCAAAAGTTTAAACGGATAGAAAGAACTAAGTCCAATAATAATCATAACAGTTGCTACATTTACTTTTCTGTTATGCATGATTTAGTCATTTAGAATTGTCAACAATGTATGATTTTGTGTTTTAACTTAGCCTAGGTTAAAAGACAAAAATAGGTTTACTACATTATTATGACAATATATATATATTTTTAACTTTGTTTGCAGATTTGAAATAATTGATGAACGAAATAATTGATTTGAAAAGTTTAAACTGATAGAAAAAACAAAGTTTAATCATAATAACAACCAATTCCATTCCCCTTCCTATTGAAGCTTCCAAAGGGAAAAAGAGAGAATAAGCATTATGCAGATGATTTAGTGCTTGCTAAAAAGAAAAATGTTCTTTAATAATCACAAAAACTTGGTTGTACATAATTAGGGCGAAAGATGAAACTTCAAAACTCTGAAAAGCATAGTTTTAAATTCCGTTTTGTTTCAGTTAGAATTTTCTGTTTCGGTGTAGTATCCGGTACACTATATCACCTCGTTCTGTTTCACTCTAAATTTTAGCCCATTCCGGTTCGTTTCGGCCATTCCGGTTGGAATTGGCATTTCAGTTCCCATTCCGTTTCAAACTAGTTTTGTAATTTTCTTGTATTTGGATGACATTTTTGTAAATTTTAAATCTATATGGTATTTAATTAATTCTAGAATATAAAATGTATTTATATTATTTTGATTTTTTTGTAATTTTAAATATGTCCCATCATTCTGTATTTTTTTAAATATCATTATTTTTAATAATTTATCTATTCTTTGATTCTTATTCTTTGTTTTTGTGTCTCAACTCAAGTTTGTGATTTTTTCAACATATATTCATTCTATAAATCTTCAATTCTTTCTATAGACATATACATGATACATACTTACATATATATATATATATACATATAAATATTTATTCTATTAATTGTTAGTTTATATATACATATAAATATTTATATATAATATAAAATTAATCTTAAAATAGTATATTAAAATATATCAATATTGCAATATTTTATTTCAATACTTAAACTAGAATGACCATCATAACAGAACTTAAAACATTATTGAAAAGTCTAATGGAGACAGAAGGGTTCCAAAGTTCTGAGAGAATTGAACTGTGTTAAACAAGTCATGGCCCAGCCCATTCTAGTGGAATAGGCATCCTAGAATGTCGTCTGAACGACAAGGTGGTCCAACATCTACAAAATGTGAATAAAGAAACACTTTATACCCACTCCAAATAATATGGAATAAACAAATCCTAGCACTTAAATTATCAGAATAAAGTGTCCTTTTTTTATTCATTTTCTTTTTAACTGAGTGATAAAGTCACGCCAATTAATTTAATTTCTGGGTAAATAAAATAAAAGACAAAAGGAGAGAGAGTTAGTGGAAAAAAAAAAAGAATTTTATTTCATATAGTCACTTTTACGTATTTTTTATATACTTCACAGATATGATCGGCTAAAATAGTCATTTTATATTAAAAAAATGATACAACTAATATTAGTAGAATATGTAATGAGTACAGAAAAGTGACTAGACATAGAATTTTTGATAAAAAATTAGAAGACAAAACTCACTCATTAGAAGAAGAGTAATTCTACATGCAGTCGTGGAGTGTACAAACGCCACGCAATCGTTTTGAAAAAGAGTAGGATCCACGATTAAAAAGTTAGTTTTTTATTTATGTGGGTCCCATATTAATTCACTTTTTTCAAAGAGACTGCGCGCCGCTTACACAACCACAACTGCAAATATCATTTCTCTTAGAATAAATATTATCAATGAAAAGCGTACTTTATCTTCTGGAATTATCATTTCATTTGTAATTTAACGATAAGGTATTAAAATCATCACTTTATCTCCTCCCAACAAACTATCAATCCTTTTACAATTTACCCCTTATATAATATTCGACCATTGAATTGGATTAACATTATCGGTTCTTTGTCCATCTTAACATTCATATCTTGGTGAATACATTATCATTTATCTTTTAAATTAAATTAGGGGCTAAGTAACAATTTTAATAGTTTAGTGGTCATATTGCAAGAAGTATGATAGTGTAGAATGGTATTTCATGACTCTCCCTCAATTAAATTAAAGGTAAAATGAAATTAGAATATTTGATTTATAAGGAAAATAATTTTTCCAGTACTTGGGCCGGTTTGCAAGTCACGTATACTCATTTTAAAAAATTTGGCAAATTTTGTATCCATATAAAAAAAATTATTTTTTTAATAATGGGCTCTACTTTTTTTCAATAGAAATGTTCGAAATTTGCACATCCTAAGATTGTAAATAGCATTACTTAATTCATAAAGTTCACCGTAACCTAACAATGTGCATTGAAACCTAACAATAGGTTATGATATTATATATAGCAACTTGTTGTAGTTTGTGATGTATATTACATGAAGAGGAGTGAATGAAACTTCAAGAATAAAAAAATAATCAATACTCTAAGAAAAATATGGAAGTATCCATGGAAGGGCATCTTGATTTGTTGGGTTCTCCACATAAAAAATTACATGTAAGATATATTATTATTGACTTTAGAGTTGGCTTTGATTCTTTGCTAATGAGGCTTCCAATATATTTGCGATCTATCATTTGATTATGAAACGACTAAGGTCAGTTCCTCCACTCAATAACATGATAAAGTGTGTTACTTTATGCTTAAATTTTTGCCTAATTCTTCGAATTTATAATCTTTCCAGCACTGGGAATTTCTTTGCTACTTCGGGAAATAGAATAGGTAAGAATAGGAATCACAATCTTTTCAAACAGCTATTTGTTAGTGCTTTCTCATATTCAAAATGGCGACCATTACTATATATATATCCAAGGACAATTTTTAAAACTGAGTCAACTCTTCAAAGAATTATCAAATATCATGGGAAGATACGTGATAAACTCTTTCAAATTACCCCTAATTTGCAATCACCTCTTAGTTATCAATTAATCATTTACCCTCAAAAGCTATCAAGAAATTTGGAATCACTACTTTGAAGAGTGACTGCAAATTACGTGTTAGTTTATAGAGAATAATTGCTTTATTTGCAAAGAAATATTATAAAAGTAAACTCACGAACTGATATGTTTTGATGTGATATATCATATTATAAAGTTCTTTTTAATATAAAGTAAATCTGGCAAACCATATCAACTTATATTAACTTGTAATCTTGCTTTTATTAGATCCCTTCATTTGTCTAGCATAAATTCCCTCAAGATTACTTTCTGAATATCAAATTCGAAAATCACCACTCGAACTCAAATTTCATGAAAATTCTCTAGCAGCCCACTTTGAAAAGCAAAAGGAGGGATCACTACTCAAGCTAGGTACTACTCCAAACTTTAATGCCTCATTTAGTTACATAAATAAGATAAGATCGATGAGATGAAAAGTGAATAAAGTATTTTTATAATATAATTTTTTAATATTATTTTCATTTTGATATTTAAAAAGTTAAATTATTTATTTTATTTTATATGAGAGTTTAAAAAAATTGTAATAATTAGATAAAATTATTTGTGTAACCAAACAGTACTAAATTAATGATACCTTTGCTAAAGATAGGTTTGAGGGTATTTGAAAGTTACCCAACAACAACCGTGTTCTTGATAAGAAGTGGGATGCGATTCTTAGTTCTAAAAAAGAAAAGAGAAACGAAAAGAAAAGTGAAATGATATATTCTATAAACTTGATTGACAAAATGCGTGTTAAAGCCGAGTAAGGAGAACAATCACTTTCTTAATCTTGGTGACAAAGTATTGGGAATCCATTGAGGGTGAAAAAAAGAGAAAAGGACCTACATATATGAACACGCAGAAGGGCCATTTCATGGTCATGCATGAATGGTAGGCCTGTATGATCTAATAATATTATCATGTGATTAGAAATAATAATAATAATATCATGTGCTAGTTGTCAACAATTATGATCAAATCCACACGAAGTTGGCCACAAGATATCAATAATGAATCCTTTTTTCTAAAAATATAATAATAATTTCGATCGATTTGGTCTGGCAAAGATCTTAAGGTAGCACGCGCATGAAGACAAGCCACAAACATCCATTTTTAATGTTTGGATTGATGCTGACATGCGTAGTCCTAATCTAATCTAATCGGACGTACGAATTAAGCTAAGTTGTTAATTAAAAGACTTCAAAATCATGGGAATAGGAGACAGACAGTACATGAGCACGTCAATTAATATATATATGCGGACGACGTTGCAGCAGCCCTAGTCATGCATGGCCTACTCCATTAAAAAATTATATAAATTTTCTCATCGATGGCTCTTCGAGAACAAGCTGTCCCCAAATTCTTCATGTGAAATGGTATATATTGAGAATATATACATACATATAATATATATATATATATACATATGAAAAATTGAATTTATCATCCTTACATATTACATACCATACTTTTTTTTTCTAATCTCTTACTAAATATGTGATATATGGATGATGAGTAGAAGAATTTAATTAATTTAAAAAAAGTAAAATTTAATTTTTTTAAAAAAATAAAAAAAATTGTGGTGTGTGTATATATAATACGTAGAGATGATGAGTAACAAAACTCGATCTCTATATATATATAATTATTTGTGATTTGTAATTCTGTCTTTTTGCTTAGTACACCTACACATGCATGCATTTAATTTTCTCGGAAAGTACTGATTGGAAAATTAATACAGCCCCAAACTACACGTTCATTAAACTCTTTTTATTTTAAGGTATAAAATGAGCTTTCAAGAAGTCTATTTAGTTGTCACGGGGAATATCCTACAGATATTCGGAGATATTCTAGTGTCCAAACAAAGATTTCGAGTGAAACAAAGATAATAATTCCTAATTATAAAAAATTTTATGTATAGTTAATTTTATATATTCATTACACATTTCACTAATATAATTAGTTGCGTCACTTTTTATTTTATATGAAATAACTGTTTTGACCAATCACATCAGTGACTGAGTTGTGCAGAACTCATCTAATGTCAATTAATGATGGATGGTAGACAGTAATACCATTAACTTCTAATGGTATTAAAATGATCTTAAATTCTTTCTTTCCATACATGCTTAATTAGCTTGTTTTCTTTTGATATTAAACGTGTGATGACATAATATACAAGGTTATTGCGATTTTTTCGGGTCCCTAATTATGCTTAATTTGATCTTAAAGCATTTATCCTTTGTATCATGTTTTCCAACTGGACACGATCTTTGAATTTTTCTTTAATTCGAGGTAGGAGATCTGTCTCTTTGACGGTTCTCATTCATTTCATTGTATTAATTCCTAGTAAATGTCAGGTCCAAACCCTCATGTGCACGTCAATGACATTGATACATTAATTGATCAAGTTAGGCCAAATCAACCACATACATAGGAATCTCTTGGCTTTTATTCCTCGCATCTTGTCAAGTTGTATAATATTTAGCTATTCTTCAACATATTCTTATCAAAAACTTCCATCATGTGATTGCTTCTAACTACCACAAAAGATAAAGTAAAATAAAAATGTTTTAAACTTTGTTACGCTGCTTACATGCGCTTACCATGAGACTCAAAGTAGTTATAAAAATAAAATATAAAATAAAAAATCTAAAACACAGATATTTTTATATGAGACTTGATATTTGTAGTCATACAGTGTGCAAACGACATGTACTCTTTTTGAAAAATAAAAAATAAATATAGAACCTACGTAAAAAAAATGAATTTTTTTTAATGTTGGATCCATTATTGTTCAAAAAGAATATGCAGTGCTTACACAACTAATAATTGTATCTAACATTATACTTATCTGATTGACTGGCTCCACGTATTTGAACTTTGACCTTTGTTAATTTATTAGAGTAAAGTATATATATTCAACAGCTAATTTGACCCTTTTTTTTTTAACAGTGGAATTACAGAGTAGTCTCCAAATTGACAAATTCAACAAGTAATTGCTTGAAGACAATCAATTTTTAAGAGAAGATACTGTTCTCAATATTGGAAGAAATAATATAAATTTCTGCTTTTCGATCTCAAGGGTAAATTTGTCAAGATCAAGACCTTCTTAACCTCTTTCAAACATTGTGTTAGAATATGATCATGATAAAGTTTGTTTAATTAATTTCTAATTAATCTTTTGAATTGATTGACCCCAATAGCATGTTTTAGCCGTCTACCAATAATGCAAGATGTAAATAAATTAAATAAATGCTCCAATTTATGAGTGACCTAGACATAATTCAAGAGGTTTGATAAGATCAAGATAGCTCACCATGAAGAGAATTCCCTCTTTGCCAATAATCAAGTTGGGCATTTTTTTTTTAATATGGAAAATAGATTTCATTCATTCATTCATAAAAATGAAGTTACAGCTGTGACTTAATACATACAAAAAAAATCTTAGATTACAAGCCAACTACTCACGGTTATGGCTTCACTAGTACACAAATTCTTTTATGATTGGTATGGTCTTAACTTCTAGAACTCTCTACAGAAAAATTGTATGAGAGATAACACTCTGCCTAAAGCAGAGATTTCAATGGGAGAAAAAATAATTTTAAAAAATAAATATACAAAATAATTATGCAAAAGTAATTTCACAAACTGATGTAGTTTAATGTTATTCATTAAATTGTGAAATTATTTTTAATATAAAATAGATCTAACGAATTATATAAAATCACATCAGTTTATTAGATTACTTTTGTATAATTTTTTTCTTTAATAACTGTAGAACCTCTCAACTATAAACTAATGTTCCTTATTCTAGCAACTTGCTATTTTTTTTTTTAAAGTTCTTTATTAAAAAGTTAAAGAGGTGACTTTTCTTGCACAAAGTTGTTTAGTGGCATACCATTAACCCATGATGTAAGCAACCGATCAAGTGCTTATAATACTGCCGGCAACCTATTCATGATTAGCTTAATTAATTTAGAAAAATCTCTAAACAAACAATTTTCTTAAATATAATAAATTAATATAATTTTTTATTTTAAATTTTATGATCTTCAATTTAAATTATATTTTTTAAAATATAATAAAATAATAAAAATGTATCGCATCAACGCTCTGGTAGGCTGGTGCATGGTCTATTGTGGGCGCTCGCAGGCCTTTTTTTTCTTGTGTTTGGTATTTTTTTGAAAGTGCGATATGATTCCTTGAAAGCAAAGTAAATCATAGAAAATGTGGAAAATTTCCAAGTGTTGGAAATTTGAAAGTGTCCATATCCTAAAAGGCTACCACTTACCATCTCAGAAAAGAATCAAGTAGTCTTGCTCATATTGGACATTTGAAAGTGATCGTATTTAAAACCTTATCCCTTGCCTTCTTCGAAAGAATTTTCCGAGAAAAGAAAAAGTTCAAAGGATGCATGCATACATGCATGCATGAAGAATATCTTTTATGAGAATTTTCTTACAAAATTAATTCTAAGGGAAAATTCTTATATGTTGACGATGGTGGAGATCAAGGATCAAATGCTCATGATGCGAAAATAACAAAACAACAACAAACAAACAAGAAAATACAACACGAACAATATTAATCATCATTTCTTTCCACTAAATCTTATTAATTTGTCTGATTACGAACAAAGAGACTCAGCCAAGAAAATGCCTCCAAAATTCAAACCCGGAGTTGAAGAATAACCTTTGTAATGATCTAGACAGCGAGATTATATGTATCTTGCTCGAATGATCGGTGAAAAATATGCAAATCGTTTGATTATAAAGATAAGATGAGATAAAAGTTAAAAATTAAATAAAATATTATTAAAATATAATTTTTATTTTAAAATTTTAAAAAATAAAATTATTTATTATATTTTATGTTAAAATTCGAAAAAATTAAAATATTTATATGAGATGAGATTATTTGAACTGTATAACTAAACCAGGTCTAACACATTGATTCAAGTGATAAAAGTCTTGGTTTTGATGGCATGTATCATTTAGGTGTGGGGCTCGAATTATCACTACAAGAGAAGCGAGCTTTTGTGACCAAAATTTAATGACCAAAATGATTATTTCCGACCAAAACCGTAAGAAATAGTACTTTTGGTCACTAAATTTTGATCACAAAAACTCACTTCTCTTGTAGTGTATATTAGATGCATATCATAATTTCTAGAAGTCATCGAATTGAAGAAATTTTATATTAAATTATTTAATGTGCACTTATGAAATTTTTTTAATTTTTTTTTTAAATTATAATCTTAGGACATAATACTTATATATTTTATTAAAAATATAATATTTATAATTATAGAACCTATAAGTTTCCTGAATTATTTTTTAAAAAAATATGATAAATGTGAGCCAAGATATTATTGTTCTAATATTTTAAAATTTGATTAGATTTCAAGATCTGGTCGATTTGAAGTGTGACTGACAAGTGAGGAGCCAATTAAATAACAACACCCGCACTACACGTGACCCCTTTTCCATCGCCACCGCATGACACGTTTCAGCTCTCGCATTTAATTGCTCACCGAAAGAACCGGTCTCCGTAGATCTTTCTTTTAATTTAATATAATATTATTTGATCTCGAAAACGGGCGGTTGATTCTACCAACTAACTGCTGGCCTTACCACGTGACAGGACAAATAGGTGAGGTGGCGTCGTGCATGCACCGAAGCCGCACAAGCTGAGTCTGCCACCTATGTCCTAGATTTCGGCTTCCAGTTATCCGCTAAAAAAAACTATCTAAATTTAATACAATCTTGTCCCGATGTCGTAGCCGCTTCGAGCTAGCGGCTGCGCCAAGTGGGTTGTGAGATAGGGTCGGTGGGTTCATGTCGTAGATAAGCTTGTTTTGCAATTACGTTATCCAGTCTTTTTATTTTTAGAGTAAACTTACACAATCGTGGAATATATATACACCTTATAATCAATTTTAAAAAAAAAAATGTGGTTAAAAAGTTAATTTTTTTTATATAAATTTAATATTAATTAATTTTTTTAAAAAATACTGTACAGTACTTACACAATTCATAATTATAAATATTATTTTTTTATTATATGTAATTTTACTATTTTAGGGGTATAAGTTTTGCACTACTTAAAAAATAAATAGATAAATATAAAATTTATATTAAAATATTATTTATTATTTATTTATTTTTAAATATATGCCAGATTCACACATCTTTAAATTATTTTTAAATTTTATAAAAAAATAAATATCTTATTTATAATTTAAAAATGTGTAAACTTGAAAAGAAATTCATATATAAAAATTATATTTTAATAGTAGATCCTAGTTTTTGCACAAGACTATAGGCTTGTTTAGTTTTAAAGACTATTTCATTTCATCTTATCTAATCTATCTCATCATTATAATTTTTTTAAATTCTCACATAAAATATAAAAAAATAATTAAATATTTTTAAATCTTAATTTAATTTTTCAAATATTAAAAAATAATAATTTAATAATATTTTATTTAACGTTTATCTAAAACTATCTCATTTCAATTCTAAATTTAAACTAGCTCTATATCTATCATTGTCAATAGAAAAATAATTTCATTACACATTCTTTATTAAAAAATAAAAGAATAATTAGGGAAAAATATTTATTTTTTTAATAATGGTTTCTCTTCTTCTTCTTCTTCTTTTTTTACCATATATAGGAACTTCTAGCAGTACAGTGCTTTTAGGAAGCTCGACCAATCTAGATTACTTCCAGCAGTACTCTATATTAAATATAAATTACATTTATATAAGGATCTTATACTAATAAATTTATAAAAGGGGAATGCTACACATCATCCCACACCACAGACTTTATATATTAAAATATTATTTTTTATTTTATTTTATTTTTGTTAAATTAATTAAATTGTTCTATTTATTATCTACACACTACATATTTATTATAGAAAAAATAAAAAAAAAATTAAAATAAGTGTAGTGTGTGAAGTGTGAGGATAATAAGAAGAATTTTCATTTATAAAATATTAAAATGGTGGTGCTACCCCCGCCGTTGAGAGGTCTAGCTGGGTCCCGTTAGTATAATTTTAAGTATTTTTAAAAAAATTCACATAATTAAAAATTACTTTTTTAATAACCAAATTAAAAAAAAAAAAAATCCCAACGGGAGCCCCAGCGATGGACTTGCATTATTCAATAATAAGTTGGATAGAAAGCTCATCTTATAATAAAAAAATTCTAATTATTATCCCTAATTCACACACTTATTTTTATTTTTATCCTTTCATTTATTTTTTAACAATTTATAATGTAGGAATGATGAGTAAAATAACTTTTTATCATAAAATGACATGATATTTATATGAATAGAGTACTTACTCATCATTCCTATACAACACTATACTTGATTTTATTATTATTTTACTTTAATTAAACTGAAAGAATTCTTCTAGTCATCATCCATACACGTACATTATATATTTGATAAAATAAAAAAATAAAAAATAAAAATATATGTGCTATGTGATGTAGAGATAATGAATAGAATTGTAACATAACATTTTATCTCATCATATCTAATTATTATTATGTTTTTAAATTTTTATATAAAATAAAATAAATAATTTAACTTTTTTAAATTATAAAATTAAAAAAATATTTTTATTTAATTTTTAATTTTTATCGAACAGGATATACTTCTAACAAATGAAAATGAATGATATTTTATGACCGTCCAACCGGCCAACACGTGGATTCTAATGTCAAGTCTAGCCTCCTCAAAGGCCCGACTTGCATGATCATGCTTACCATGCATATTTGAAAGGTCAGGTATGGTGGGAAGGGGATTGACGGCGTCTGATACGTCTTCAACTCGTAGAAAAGGCATACAAGACCGCGGATTTAGCTGAGAAGTGGGGCACGTAAACGGCTGACACGACACGGATGCCGTGTTAAGATTTATCTACTCAAGTACCAGATTTCTTCTCCCCACATTTTTTAGATTCGGAAAAGTGGAAACCTAGAACCTTCTTATAGTTTTGTTATATGTAAGTATAATTGTGCATTAATTTATATATTAATATTAATTTATTTATATTTAAAATTTAAATTAATATTATTTTTAATAAAATTTACTTTTTAACCAATTACATCATATTGATGCACAGATTAGTACATAATTATATTTATAATTATATTTTTCCACCTTCTTAATTCATATTAGCCTGTCAATTATATAAAAAATAATAATAATAATAGGTTTTTGTTTTTTACTTTTAATTATTATTATTTAATAATATAATCTTTTACATGTGAGATTTAAATTTTATTTTTAACTAATAGATGGAATATATTGAAATGAAGAATTTTTTATGTTTAATTAAATTATATAAACCTAAACATCATCACTCTTGTCTCAGTTCTCATGTCATAGTCATAGAATGCCTTGAAAATTTTCAATAAAAGAGATGGGATTTTGTGAAGGTTATTATTATAAGAGTATTATGATTATTTATTTTATCTTTTAAAATATGTTATTAAGTTTTTTTATTTTACATATTTATTTTTATAATATACTATATATCAGTTTAACTATTTTTTTTCATATCATTTAAAAGATGAAAAATAAATAAAAAAAATGTTTACATCTATATATAATTCCTTCTATATGTAAAAGCAACATTGTAGATAAATTAAAAATTGAAATAGAATACATCATCCATTAGATGCAATTTTAAGTTGCATTCCTTCAAATTTTACATAAAAATGAATTTTACAAAACCTATTAAGAGTTCTCTAAATGGAATGAAAGTTACAAACTGTTAATTAACTTTTCTCTACTTACAATTAATAAGTTTTTAAGATTCGTTTGATTACACAGATGAAATAAAATAAAAATTAAAAATTAAATAAATTATTCTTAAAATATAATTTGTTAATATAATTTGTATTTTAAATTAAAATTTTTTTAATTATTTATTATATTTTACGTAAAAATTTAAGAAAGTCTCATGTCATTTTGATAAACAAATCAGATCTAAATAAAAAAAAGTCTTACTTACGATAATTGTGTATATAGAAAAAGTGAGTAAATGTACAAACAAAAACCCCTATCTCCTTCTCTAATTCTCTAGAGGAATCGTCTTTTCTCTAGAGCAATCGTCTTGATTTCTTAATACTAATGACATAGACAATAATTTGACGTAGTCTATCAAATTCTTAAAAAGTCAAACTTATATGAATTATGCTGCAATTGAGGTGATATCTACCCGTTAATATAACAAAATTTATGAAAACTGGCATACTATTTAAGGATGTGACATGGATTGGTATAGCCAAGTCTATGATAGGTATATATATCAAACAATAAATATAATATAAAAAATACTTTTATCCCTACAAAATATCATAAAATTAAATTTTTAAATAGATATAAATTGTTATAATACATTAAATTTATTTTATGTAAAAAAATTTATAATTCAATATATCACGTCAAGATACAGTAATGAGTTGTGTAAATAATATACGCTTTTTTATTATTAAATAAATTAATTTTTTTAAATAAATTTCATATTTACTCAACTTTTTCAAACTAGCCTAGAAATAATAATTGCATTATTTCAAAAATAATTAATACGATATTCCAAAATAATCAAATAGAATTCTTCAAATTTGCTGGTTTTCTTTTTTTAATCCTTCAATTAGTGTAAAATAAAAAGAAAAAAAACCCCAACAAAATCTGACCCCCACATCTTTTAAGTAAAAAATAGTTCGACTTGAAAAATCAAATTGAAAGGTTAATACAGAAGAATCCATCAAACCAAAATTAAAACTGAAAAAACTACCTTATCCAGATTAACGTTGTACATAGTCAAATTATTAAAAAACATGAAAATTCATTTTTATTAAGAGTTGATTTGGATTTAGAGATGATATGAGATGATTTTAAATAAAAAATAAAAGTTAAATAAAATGTTGTTAACATACTATTTTTAATATTATTATTATTTTAAAATTTGAAAAAAATGAATTGAAATTTTTAAAAATTAAATTATTTATTATATTTTATATAAAAAAATTTAAAAAAATTATAATAATGTAATAAGACGAGACGATATGGTTTCCAATTACAAACGAGAACTAAGTTAAAAATCTTCAAAATTATGCCATAAATATTACCTTTTTTGCAATTATTTAAAATTTGAAAGATTTCTTATTTATTATTATTATTATTATTTTTTATCATTTTCAATTATTTTTTAAAAAGGACAGCAAGGCAAAAACGCCATCAAGACCGCTCCACCAATGAGGAGTCAGTCCAATTTTCCGAAAAATGACAACCACATGAAATCGTCTAAGTCCGTGGGACCAGATCGTGGATTTGGAAAATAGAAATAATAATAAAAACTGAAATTTAAAAGGAATCGAATTAAATATAGTAATTTTGACTCAGAAAATATAATAATAACAATAAATAATAATAAATTTCCCCCCACAGAATAAAATTGGAAAAAGTCAGAAAAATGAAAAAAAAGCAAAGTACCGATCCTTATGTCACCACTATATATACCCCTCTTGCCGTTTTCCTTTTCTCTCGCATCCAAACACTGATTAATCTTTCTTTCTCTCTCTCTCTCTCTCTTCTCGAAAGGAAAATCCCCACTAAACCTCCCGCCTTATAATTTTCAACTTTCCGCAAAATCTCTTTCCTCTCTTCGTGATCGTTCGTACTTTTTTGAAACTGAGGAAGGTGCTCGACAATGGAGGAATGTACCGACAACAAAAGGAAGCGACTCCGGGATGACTTCCGAGATAACTCGGGGTCTTGCGGTGTTAACTCACCCAACCCGAAGCGTTTGCGAGTGGATTTAGAGAATTCCACCGATGACTCGGGTGATTCGACTCTTGTACGAGTCGACTCGGATGAATTGCGGTTGGAGTCGCCCGATGTGCAGCGGATCCAGGACGACCTACTACATATCCTGGATGAGGACACGGTAACGGAACGTGACCCGGACCCGGAGATCCAGGGGCTTGAATCGGTGATCAGAAGCTTCGAAGAAGAGATACTTGTTGCGGCTCCGGAGCTGGCACCGGTAGTTCTCGATCAAACATCTGACTCCGGCGAATCTCAGCTGGAACTCGGTTACCTTCTTGAAGCCTCCGACGACGAACTCGGTCTCCCGCCGACAATATCCCCCAAAGAGGAAACAAAGATCGAGGCCGTGGATTTTGAGACTAGTTCTTCGGGCGCCACTGGATGGACTGGATTGTTAGGGTTCGAGAGCGAGATACCGAATTACGACACGTTCGAGTTCGGTGTCGGTTTCGACCCTTACAGCAATACCGACGAAACTAGTGGCGAGTTTGTGGCGTTAGGAGGGTTGTTTGATTATGCAGATAGGAGTTTTGAACCGGTCGATAACTCGGAGTTTTTGTATTTGCCCGAGTAGCTCAATGCTTGTTTGAAACGTTTCGGCTAGCCGGGGTTTTGTTTGGACCCGTGACGTTTCGTGCAGTACTTGACTGTTGATACACTAGATTGTAAATTCGGATACAGGAAAAAAAAAAAAAAAAAAATGTAACGTAGGCCTGACTTTTGAAACTTCTAGCAGTCGACTCTCATTAATTTTAATTTTAGGCCTTGGGATTTTTTATAGCCAATTATATTGATATGTTGGATTTTAAATAAATTTTATAATTTTTTGGTTAAATTATTAATATTATAATGCAATAATAACTTAGTAGTAACATAGATATTTTAATTAAGAGTAATATTACATACAGTCGTTGAATGTGTAAGTGTTATATAATTTTTTTTAAAAATGAGTGATATTTATTATTAAAAAATTAATTTATTGTGTCCTCACGAATTATAATTTCTTTTTAATTATTTTAAACTGTTTAGTATATTTTCTTATTACTTGTGTCAAATCTTATAAAATATTATATTGTAAAATTAGTAACAAACTGAGTTTTTTAATTTCTTATAAAACAACTACTTACCAATTGGGTAACCTTATCAAATTTGTTATAGAAGCTTAGATGGGGCCATTGTATATTACGTTTTATTTTTAGTATTTTTTTTTAATTCAAATTTTGAATCTAAAAGTCTCGTTGTTTTTATAGTTGACACGTCAATATACATGAATAAAATTATAAACATAGATAGGATTAATACCATTTATCAAAACTTCACTCTTAATTATGTGCAATCAAACTTTATAGAAGTTAAAGAGTCATTCTCTTCTGTGCTGAGAGAATAAGGTTTTGTTCCTTTGCTGAAACGAGGATTTTGGTCTTAGCATAGTTTTGAGTTTTGGTATTTGAATATGGAGGAGGAAGAATTGTCACATCGTTAGGAGGGATTCCATCTTACTAAAGGATAGAATGAAATTCTTTCGATTTCAGAAGACACAATTAGAGACTCAAACATAAGAGGAGAGCATTGTTTGTTGGTGTTTCTTGTTTCTAAAAAAGTTTTAACAAAGAAGCATTCAAGGCAACCATGTGAAAGGTGTGGAGAGTTGAAGGATAGGTGATATTCAAGGATGTTGGTGAGACCAAATTCTTAATGGATTTCCAATACAAATTTGACAAGGATAAAGTTACGATGCATGGCAAGCCTTGGTTTTTTTTTATCGTTCTCTTATAGTGATTGAGGTCTTTGATGGTGGATTAATAATAAAAGACATTCCATTTTCTCATGAGTTTTTTTGGGTACAAATTCATAATTTGCCTTTAGCATCAATGCCTCAAAGAGTTGGGTTATAAGTTAGAAGGAGGCTTGGCACTGTACATGAAGTGGATGTAGAGAGAGAAGGGCTGGGATGGGGAAAGTGTCTTCATGTTAGAGTTGACATAGAATTATCAAAGCCATTGACGAGAGGTACATGAACAGTATAGGAGAGAAGAAAACATGGTTGCCTTTTAAATATGAAAGGCTTTAGAATTTTTGTTTTAAATGTGGGATAGTGAAACATGTAGAGAAGGAATGTATTCAGGCTCAGAATTATTTGAAGGAAGTGCATACATTCGCTCAACAATATGGTCCTTGGTTGAGCTTAGGCATGTACAAAATACCCATTGGACCTCACTCGGCACACTCAAGAGGATGCAGATCAGATCAAAACCTCTCTCGGCACTCTCAATCAACTAGAGTTAGTCTTCTCCTCTGAATCCCTCTGCCAAGGTTCCTCTGTTTGTAAAGAAACAAAAAGACATACCAGAAAGGAAGATTTGAGTGCGACAATGTTGGATCCGATGTCAGTTCTCTTGTTTCTGCCTTTTTGTCAAAGGAGTTCACCATCTTCAAAACCTCTTTCGTTGCATATGTTCTTCAACCCACTACAACAAAAGCTTATTTGAGAGGCTGAATAAGCTTGCATGTTGTTTATGATTGATTAAGAAATAAAGGGAAGCTTTGTTGGGGTTTTGTTTTGTTTTCTAGGTTTTGTAGTTCTTAGAATCCATTACTATGGGAAAGCAATGCTCTTGGTTTGATTGAATTTGAAGTTTGGCAATTGACTAGGATAGAGTTTTGCAATAAAGTTCCGGATTTGAGTATTTGAGAAACTTGAGAATGTAGTTTTTTGTTTTGCTTATGGGAAATTTGTGGATCTTGGAGTTTAAGGTCCAAACGAAAGCTTTGTTGTGACTGAGAAATTGGGAAAGGAAGATGGATGATTCTTAGGAATCGGTTGTAAATCAAATTCACTATTGTGTGAATATTGTTATTTTTAGATCCAACCTGTATATTACAAGTTGGGTTGGTTCGTTTTGGCCTTGGTATGCGATCGGGTCATATCGGGCCCAAAAACAGTGCGGGTTGGATTGGTTGCAGGCCTAGTTGAAGGCACAACCCACGAACTCATCATTATTTGGTGCAAGGAAGTATGGGGAAGGAAGTGACTCACGCCACTAGCAGCCGTTAGGTTCAAGCAGTGCAGGTGGTGAAGTTCCAAAGGGAATGGGTGGTTATCCAGAAGCAATTTTTAAGGAGCAAAACAAGGAAGTTTCTGCACATAATTTAGGTTTTTCAATTTCAAATTTCCAACAGTTTATGGTAGATAATACAAGCAATTTTAACGTTAAAAATAGAAATAAGAATAAGGGATTTTATTCCCTTAAGAATCAGGGAGGATTTAATTGTGCTATTATTGTTAATAAAGATAAAGCTGAAGAAAGGTTTTCTTACTCTATTGAAAGTTTGAATAATCAGGATAAGGGAAATGAGATGGGCACAAGGGGTAGTGAAGTGAGTTTGTAAGTACTAAGGAGAGTCAAATGCTAGTTGAAGCTGAGCTAATTTTAACAGAATCCCACGTGGAAGCCTTTAAAAAGATTAATGTTGGACCTAAAAAAAAAACCTTCTTGGAATAGAAGAGCAAAGGGAATAGCTAATAATGTTAGTGAAGAAAGAATTTGTAGTAAGGAAGGAAGGAAAAGAGAAGTGTGACAGGTTAGTTCTTTGGTTGTAAGTCCAAATGGGAAGAGAACAAATCCAGTTAGTAATTTTGATACGTGTGTTATTCAGAATAAGTTAGTGGAGGTTGCTAATTAGAACCACCAACAGTAATGAATTGTCTAAGTTGGAACTATCGAGGGCTTGGGAACTCTCGAACAGTTCAAGAACTTCACATTTGAATGAAAACAAAGAGCCTAGATTTTGTTTTCTTAATGGAAACAAAATGCAAAAGAGATCAGGTGGAGCTAGTGAGAAATATTTTGAGGTTTGACTATAGTTTTGTTGTTGATAGCAGGGGTCTCAGTGGAGGGTTAGCATTTTTATGGCATAACTCTAGCAATATGACCTTGATCTCTTATTCTAGATTCCACATATTTATGAATCTGAGTTGTGTTGTTAATTAGGTTCAAATAACAGGATTTTATGGAAGTCCTAACACTGAATTAGGAAAGGGGAGTTGGAGATTGTTAAATGATCTAAAACCTCTTGATAATAAAGCATGGATTTGTTTTTATGATTTTAATGAAATCCTTCACCAAAATGAAAAGGAAGGGGCTGCAGCTAGACCATTAGCAGATGGAGAGATTTAGAGAAGCTGTTGAGGGGTGTGGGCTAAGTGATTTAAGATATCAAGGTAACAAGTTCACTCGGAGCAACAATCGGAAGCATAGTGATTTCACCAATGAGAGATTGGATAGAGGTTTTGCTAACCTAAATCTAATTTTGTTATTTGAATTCACTAGTGTTCGTACCTTACTTGCTCAGTCATCATATCACTCCCCCATTTTGATTAAATTGAGTCAACATCTATTTACCAATGTGCAAGGAAGTAAAGTATTTAGAAATGAGGCATGTTGGAATAAGAGGGAAGATTGTGGAAAAATTGTAGAGGAAGGTTGGAAAAGTATAAGGCAATTAGGCAACAACCTAGTTATCTATTGCTACTGGGTTGCAGAAGTGTAAGAAGGCACTTATTCATTAGAACAAGCAGCATAGCAGTACAGGTAGAGGTTCTGTTTTAGAAAAGCTAAAAGAGATCTCAAGGCTGCAAGAGGTTAACAAGGGGGAACATGGATCTTTTATAAAAATGAAACAGAAGGAGGTTAAGTGTCTATTGGAGGAAGAGAACACAAGGTGGAAGTAAAGGATTAAACATATATGGCTTCAAGAAGGAGATAGAAATACAAAGTACTTTCACATGTGTACAAACTATAGAAGGAAAAATAACAAGATTTGTGAGATTGAAGTGGATGACGGTTTAATGGCTACTTCAACCGCAGAGATTTCAGGTTTGTTTCAAAGCTTTTACCAAGATCTTTTCTATTCTTTAAATCCAACTGGCATCTATGCATGTCTCACTCCCTCAAAGCTCAAAGTAACAGAAGAGATGAATGCAAATCTTACTAAGGATTTCATGGCAGAAGAGGTTAGAGCAACTGTTTTTCAGATGAATCCCATGATTTCACCAAGACCAGATGACTTTAATGTTGGCTTTTACCAGAATCATTGGCACATAGTGGGGTAGGAGGTTAGTAGAGCAGTTCTTGGTTTTCTAAATAGTATAGAAGGAGATCTTAGCCTAATTAATGATACTTATAAAGTGTTAATACCAAATAAGAAGAGTTCAAAGAATGTATCCGATTACAGACCTATTTCTTTGTGTAATGTTATTTACAAGATAATCTCTAAAGTTTTGGAAAATAGAGAAGAAAATATTGCCTAAGATTATATTCCCCACTTAGAGTGCATTCATTCCAAGAAGATTAATAATTGACAATGTGATGGTGGCCTATGAAACCATGCATCCAATTAACTCAAGAATGAAGGGAAAGACTGGTTATATGGCTTTGAAGTTAGATATGAGTAAGGCTTAGGATAGGGTAGAGTGTGAGTTTCTTAAAGCAGTTATGGCCAAATTAGGTTTCAATAAAAAATGGATTGGTGTAATTGTAAGTTGTATCAGTTCAGTTTCATTCTCCATTTTGATAAATGACTCGCCTTAAACTCCATTTAAAGCTTTTAGAGAACTGAGGCAAGGTGATCAATTATCACCATACCTCTTCATTCTTTGCTCTGAAGCTTTGAGTGCTTTGCTAAACCAAGCTGAGATGACAAAAGCTATTACTGGATTTCCACTTACTCCAGGACAAATTTATGTTAACCATTTAGTTTTTTCAGATGACAGCTTGTTATTTTGCAAAGCTAACTCATTGGAATGGAGCAATATGATTAGCTTATTGGATAGTTATGAAAAAGTTTCTAGACAAAGACTCAATAAGGAGAAGACTTCAATTTACTTCAGCAGAAACACAAGGAGTGAAGCTAGGGAGTTTATTTTGAACATAGCAGGAATAAGATCTTCTCCTTCTTATAAGAAATATTTGGGGCTACCTGCTCTTATAGGTAGATCTCTTTTTAAGGCTCTCTATGGAATATTGGATAGAGTCAAAAGTAGAGTGAGCAGTTGGAAAACAAAGTTGTTGTCTAAAGCATGTAAAGCGATACTATTGAAGGCAGTGATCCAAGCACTACGTACCTATTGCATGAGGGTTTTTAAATTACGTAGATCCCTTCTACTTAAAGTTAACCAGATTATGAGTCAGTGTTGGTGGAGCCAACAAGAGAATGAGAGAAAGGCTCATTGGGTGTCATGGGGTCAAATGGGGAAAGCTAAGTCTAATGGAGGTCTTGGGTTCAGGGATTTGGAAATTTTTTACTTAGTTCTACTTGGAAAACGAGGGTGGAGGTTTCTACATAATCCATAGTCCTTGGCAGCTAAAGTGTTCAAACTCAAATATTTTCTAACTACTTCTTTCCTAGAAGCTAAAATGGGTGCTAATCCTTCCTTTCTATGGATAAGTCTGTTTATAGCCAAAACATTGGTGGAAGAGGGATCATTATGGAGGATTGGGACAGGGAATCAGGTAAGGATATGGCAAGATCAATGGATTCAATAGCCTAGCTCTTTTAAGATTCAAACTAAGCCTATAGGTTGGGATTTAAATACAAGGGTGAGTGCTATGATAGATCCAGATACCAGAAGTTGGAATGTCCCTTTGATTCAGGAATGGTTCTCAAGTAAGGAAGTGTAATTGATTCTAAATATGCCATTAAGTAGTTCATGTCTAGATAAGCTTGCTTGGAGATCTAGCCAGAGTGTTATGTTTACAATGAAGAGTGCATATTATCTGCGAAAGGAGTTGAATGACAGAGAGAAAGGGCAAGGTTCTAGTCCTAATGCAGATAAGCAACTTTGGACTTATTTATGGAAGTTAAATGTGCCTACTAAAGTAAAGCTTTTCATGTCGAGAGCTTGCTTAGAATTTCTAACAACAAACTCAAATCTTTTTAAGATGAGAGTTTTGGATTCACCATCGTGTTCACTATGTTAGTTAGAGGAAGAATCAAGTATACATATGATATGAGAGTATCCAGTTGCGAGGGATGTTTGGTGTTTGGGTTTCAAAAAATTGTAAAAAGCTGGTTTTCCAACAGGTTGGTTGCTGAAGTGGTTTGAAGCTATAGTTGATTTGTTTGAATAAGAACGAGGGGAAGAAATAGTAGTTGTAGCTCAGAAGATATGGCATAGAAGAAACAAATTTCTGTTAAAGGCATATTTACTCACCCAACAGAAGTTATGGTATTAGCAATTAAGGCAATAACTGAATTCAAAGAAGGAAACAAGAAGGCAAGCAGTCCTGATGTAGTGTTGAATGCAGATACTGTCAACTCGTCTCCACCTCCTTAGGGTTTGTAAAAAGTGAATTGGGATGTATCATTGAGAAAAAGCAGCATAAAGGTAGGCATTGGGATTATTGTGAGAGATAATAAAGGTCATGTCATTGCTATTTTGCTCAAGACTCTCATACAACTGAATGATTGGAGGGCTTATCAAGCAATACAGTTTGTACTGGAAATTGGTATTAGGAAGATAATCCTTGAGGGCGATGCATTAAATATTGTCAACTACATAAAACAGAGAGATGATACTTGCCATTACTCTAGGGCCATTATATGGGACATAAAAAATGTTCTTGCTTAACTAGATTATTGGGAAGTGGTTCATATAAGAAGGGGGTCAAACATTATAGCATATGCACTACTAAAAAGTGCTCTAAGTATTTATGAAGCGATAATTGAGTTAGAGAGTTATCCCTCTTGTATTGCTTTTCTCATTTGAGGTATTTTGATCAATGAAGAGTTTATTCTTCTTTAAAAAAAAATAACTTTAATAAAGGTGTATTTATGAGATATGTTATATACAAGTTTAATATATAACACCACTTATGTTATATACAAGTCTAAGCATATCTTTATAAATGTCAAAATAATATTTTTTAGTTTTTTTTATTATAAACTCAGTTCATTCAAATATGAACAGCCTGATACATCTATTGCTATTTGGCATGTTGAGCTGCCTCCCTACATGAATAAGTTCATAACTCAAAAAGCATATAAGAAGTTGAATCTCCGTAATCAAAGGTGCGTGAGATGTAAAATTGTGATTTTTGGGACTTTATAGCTTTGATAGTAGTCAATGAATCCCCTTTCAACTGTAATTTTGAATATCCCAACTATAAAATCATCTGTAAACCTCTAAGGGCAGCTAAAGTTTTAATATTATCCACTGAAAAACCCCCCATTTCATTTCTAATTGAAGCAAACAAAACATCACATTTATCATCGTCTAGAATTAATCCCACTCCAACAACTCTCATATCATGAAAATGAGTCTCTTCAAAATTCAATTCCACATTACTTGTGGAGATTTCCATAACATGATCTTATCTTTACTCAACACAACCTAAGAATGCTTAATAAAATTGAAACTTGCCACATACTCAACACATGCTTCAATTGAATCAATTGTTGGCTCAAACAAACTAGAATTCCTAATTTTCCACACACCCCAAGCAATAGAAAAGATAAAACTAAAGACATATCATCTTCCATAAGAGTCCATATAACTCATCAAAGCAAATAGCTGTAAAAAACAAGGGAATTGATTTAATGCATTATGAATTCCATATTTGGGGTACCTTGGAGCAAAGGCACAAAACATGAAGTTGATCTTCAACTTGAGTTTGACTACTTCCACACAAACTATTTGACAATACACTCCACTGCATTAAGTTAAATTTTGTTGGAAGATAGTTTTTACTAACCCTCCAAGCAAAGTTTTTTAATCTTTGGAGGTAAAGACAGATTCCATTAACTTTTCCAATAAGTGGAACACCTTTTGGACTGAATAACTTCAAGCTGTACAGAATTTGGACTCATTCCCAGCCAAAAATGATAACCAGATTTAACTGTATACTAACCACTTTTATTTTCACCACAAACACACTTATCAATAGCCCAACAATTCAAAGGAGCTTTTAAAATTGATTCAACCACATGAGAGGGAAAAACGGTTTGTATTAAATCAACTTTCCACTGTCTACTGTGTTCCTTCATCAGCATATTAATAGTTGCATCTGGTGGTAACAAAGTAGAAAATTGAACTGCAAGAGGATCGTACCTTTCTGAAATCCACCTATAAATCCGTACATTAATACTCTCACTACTTCCAATGTGCCAGTAACAACCTTGGTTGATAATATTTTGTTGAGGACAAACTTCTCCATACATAAGAAGGATTCCCTTTAATTTCTAATTGTAGGAAAGAAGTTTTAGGATACTTAGCTTTAAAAACCTTGGACAATAGAGAATCAGGATTAGTCATTTGTCTTCATCCTTATTTTGCAAGAAGTGCAAGATGGAATAATTCCAAATCTCCGAATCCCATTACTCTTTTCAATTTAGAAACACGTATTTTTTCCCTACTAATCTAGTGCATCTTGAGTTCAGATTCTCTTTGATCCCACCAAAATATAACAAACATAGTTTCTAACTCTTGAAAAGATTGTTTGGACAATTTGAAGCAACTCATTGTGAAAGTAGGACGAGCTTGGGCCACTGCTATAATCAATATTTTCCCACCAACTTGTGATAAGAGTTTTTCTTTCCACTCTTGCAACTTATTCCAAATACAAGTTTTCAGTTTTTGAAAAGTTACCATTTTGGAATGCCCCACAAAAGATGGCAAGCTCAAATAACGATCATGAGCTTGAATAGAGGTGATATGCCAAAAACCCTTAATAGCTTGCGCTTCCTCAATGCCAACATTCCAACTAAGTAATAACTTAGTTTTGTCTAGATTTAATTACTATCCAGAAGCATCCTTATAAAGTTGTAATAACTGCAGAAGATTCTCATTTTCAGTGACGTTAGCTTTGCAAAACAACAAACTATCATCCGCAAAAAATAAATAGCTTATTGTTGGTGCACCCTTACGAACTTTGATCCCCGTAATCATTCTTCTATTAACAACATCTTAAAGGAGAGCAGCTAAGCCTTCAGCACATAA
The DNA here is from genome assembly GCA_011037825.1 of Carya cathayensis. Classification (NCBI taxonomy): domain Eukaryota; kingdom Viridiplantae; phylum Streptophyta; class Magnoliopsida; order Fagales; family Juglandaceae; genus Carya; species Carya cathayensis. The sequence goes on from QGSO01000554.1 coordinate 194,953, forward strand.
AACAAATAAATAGGATGACAATGGATCCCCTTGTGTTAACTCCCTGGTGGGTACAAAGGATGAAGAAGGCAACCCATTTATTAAAAGTTTGTACGACACCGAGGACTGACATGAAAAAATCCACACTACCCATTTTGGATCAAACCCCAATTTAAGCAAAACTCTTTCAAGAAACTTCTACTCTACCCTATCATAAGCCTCACTCATGCCCAACATCTTCCTCTGATTCTCCGTTTTATAGAATACACAACCTCATATGTAAGAAGAATATTATCAGTAGTAATTCTCCCCGGTATAAACGCACTTCAACTTGAGGAAATGATATTTGTCAAAAGAAATTTCAACCTATTTGCAATCATCTTACCAATTATCTTATATACCACATTACATAAACTAAATTGTCGAAAATCTTGGACTTTTTCAGGCTTATTTTTCTTTAGGATAAGGACCATAAAAGTTTTGTTCAACCCCATGGGAACCATACACTGATGTAGAATAGACAAAAGTGTTTTGCTAACCTTTTCCCCAACTATGTGCCAATATTTCTGAAAAAGATTGGTGACATCCCATTTGGGCCCTGTGCTTTTATAGGGTGCGTAGAGAATAATACCTCTTTAACTTCCTCAACTATATAGGGCAATAAAAGTGCCTGGTTGATCTCAATAGTAACTTTTGTTTACAAAACATTCGTAACAGGAATCATCAAACATGGTTGATCAATAGAAAATAGATTTGAAAAATAAGGAACTATAACCCCCATCCAAATCCCCCCTCCCTCCAAATAGCCAAGCCATCTCTAAGTTTTGATATATAATTTCCGCTCTTAAGCTAACAAGCTTTATGATGGAAAAAGTTAGCATTTTGATCACCCGAATGTAACCACAAAGCCTTGGATCTCTGCTTCCACATCATTTCTTCTCTTTCCAATAACAAATTAATATCATATTGTATTCGCTTAATATCTAAAATTGAAGAAGGATCAGATGCTTTCCTATCCAATTCAATCTGCTTTGCCTTCAATTGCTTCTAAATATGACCAAACTTTCTATTCTTCCATGATTGTAAGTGTAACAGCCCGCTAAAATTATCAGTTTTGGATTTTTTTTCCGACCGCAATCACATCTCTCTCGTCTTTACCCTCATCTGGAATCACGCGTATAGATTATCTTTTCCGTAAATCACGTAATTTGTTCTTCACCGACAGCTGTAAAATCATGAACAGTTTTATCCTAAGCGTTGTACCTCGATGGCGTTTTTCCGGATCTTATCCATCGAATTTCAAAGTATTAGATAAGCTTGTTTTTAAAGTAGCACAATTATAATAATTTAATGAGCTCTGAAAATATTATAATTGTGGATA